>JAPQRN010021839.1:0-31912 GCA_037367275.1 Coranthus polyacanthus | reverse complement strand
CCGGCTGTCTCTGGAAAAACAAACTCTCTCTCTCTCGCTCTCTCCATCACAAACTCACAAACGCACATACCCACGAGACAGCTCACCCCGGGGTAGACCACGCTTTTATCAGTTTACGCACGGTTCTAGTGACCGTGGTTGCGTTTTATTACGTCTGAAACAGCGTAACTCTCGACCTTACTATAAGAAGACCCCTTCAGCACATCGTCCCATCAGGCGAAACCTCGCACTATAGTTTAAATGTAAGTCTGGGGACCGTTGGCTAACTTCGGGGGAGAGGGATGCGGGGTTCTGCACGGTGCTGTTGCCGAGCGCTTGCACGCTAGACGGATTATTTTCTCTGCTAGAATTTTATCATCTTGAAGAAGAAAGAATTTATTATGAATGAAGACACGCGTGCACAAGCTACGGAGCTACGACTCCGGGGTTTTTAAAATCTTACAAGTTAAACTTTCCGTTCGTGCGTCCTGCAGTTGTTACCTCGCGCTCATCTATTAGAAGAGAAAGATTGTCACTCACCCGGAATGTGAACTAGACCATAAACAGTCACAACAAGCTTCAGTTACGCACGACATTTCATCGGTGCTCCAGGTTGGCTAACAGACAGTGAAACCTCCTGATGTAATCACTCTTTCAAAACTAATTAAACATTTACTGGCAATTACAGCAGTGAATTGTAGCACTGCAGCATATCTCTGCTTCTCCGTACCAGCGCACCGGATTACTTGACGCAGCGCGCCAGTATGGAGCGCGGTCCATCTCATCTCTCATCAATAAAGGTCTGCATGCTGAATGATAATTAAAAAAAAACTGTCTTACCTGTAGCCATAAGGCAAAAGAGGAGGTATAACGCAGACATTTTAGTTGATCTGGTCGCTGAATGTGTTGCGTGGATGGATTCACTCGCTCCGTCAATGCGACTGTAGAGGAGCTGGATATGGTCCACCGCGGCGCCGGAATATCACCGGACGGACAAGCGCAGTTAAATGTCTATAATACAATCCAATGTAAGGAAATGACTCTGAATAGTGCGAACACTTCGTAAACTCTCATTTAATAATGCATCCCCATAGTTGGTAACTTTCCCCACTGCATCCGCGTCTTTTCCAGTCTCCGGCTCCTGTCACGCTGGCACAGAATTCACCTCTCACTGTGCTTTCTAATAGTCCGTTTAAGAACCAGGCGTTTCAGTCAGTAGGCTGTTCCACAGACCACTTTTTAACCTGCTTGTGCATGCTGCGCTCGAAAGCGATCGCTCCTCTTCGACTGTGCGCAGTGATAAACCCCAGAGAAGTTGCCTCTCGCCCCCTCCACTGGAGTCTCTCCTCTCACTCTGTTCCCACTCCTTCTCTTTCACACACTCTCTTCTTCCCCTGTCGGTCTCCTCTGTTTACTTCTCACTCCCGCTTGCCAATGGGAAATGCGCACTGACAGTCATCTGGTAAGGGGGTTCACCAAATCTGGCAGGAGCTGAGTCGGAGGAGCCCCTCTGCCTCAGATGCTTGCCAGGGGACCCTGCGGCCCCCGCCCCCAGGGGCCAGCTATTGGCTGCGCGGGTGTCACGGGGAGGGTATTTAAAGCACTCATTCACAGTTACATGTTTCCCCGAACATTTTTGAGCGGATGATTCCTCACAGAAAACCCGAAATAAAGGGACCCTGCATCAGCAGAGTATTCTGACTGATGGGCAAGATGTATCTGATTTTCTTTGTTGTAGGAAAACATAAAATAAAGATACAACAAAGAAAATGTACCATACGGTAACAATTATAAAAAAAAAGGATATGGCACTGGAAATAAGGCTGTTGACAGGTGATGCACCAAAATGGGTGGTTACAGGTTGAGTAAAAGCCAGTTTTCTTAAATGAAGGTTTCTTAAATACATAAATGCAGCTTCATAATTGAATCCTGATTCTATTTGTGAGTTGATATTTGTTTCAGTAGGCTAAAACAAAGCCTAAGCTGAGCTGATCTTGGTTAAGTTTAAACCTAATACTGCATATTAACAGATTTTTCAGCATTAATTGCTTTTGTTGTAACTCTACAGTTTTCTTCCTCTCAACTAGTTTTAACAAACCTCTTCCTATTTGGTGAATCATTAGTCATTTTCTGATTCAAATCACAACTATTGAAAATTAGTGTCTTGTTCAATTACTCCACAGATTTTGTGAATTAATTAAGGTGAATTATCTGTAAGCAGTTGCCTTACAGCAGGATTAGCTGCAGATGTTTTGCCAAATGGTGTAATGATCACTTTACTCTCACTATTTCAACATTTGTGGAAGAACATGAATTGCTAGATCAAAATGGTAGATCTGTCATCATTAATGGACATTTGTTGATGAACTTATCTTGTTTTGATCATTCAGGCTTTGCCAAATAACTCTTATTCAGTCCAAGTATTGTTCAATCAGTCAAGTTGAAGTACGTAATTGTATTGTATTCAGTGTTCATATACTAGTTCTTAGCATTTTTAGTAATATTCTTTGAAGTTGACTCAAAACATACATTTTTTTGAGTGCAGTTTGATCTTAAATGTGCCTATTGTTCAATAGCATACAGTGGGTGCTGAAATGAACCAGATAGAACAGAATCATTATCATATTTCAACAAAAGCTAAGGCTTTTATAAAGAGATGAAAACAGCAGAGTCTATCACTTGCCTGTGGCTGTTTATAGGCTTGTTCTTTGATGTTGTTCATTAGTTATTCAAGGATCTATTGATTAACCAAAATAATAGGGCGTCATCTGGTTAATCAGTCTTTCACTTGTATATTGTACCAAGCCATTAATTTAGTGTTAACACCCCCCCCCCCTCCACACACACACACACACACACACACACACACACACACACAGACACACACACACACACACACAGACACATAACACATGCACCCTGTTAACTCAGCCAGGTGGTAAGTGCTCCACAAGACTGTGAAAAATTCATCAAAGTGTGGATAGTTGGACGCTGAGGACCTTAGTGTGTGTGGATTCCAGAAAACACCATCCACAAAAACAAGAGTTTTTCTTTTTGACATTTTGCACTGCATTTAATTAAAGGTTGAACTACGCGATGATTAGGGCACACTCCTCATGAGGGCTCCCCCCAAACAGTAGTTCTAAAACCCCGGGGCTGGCCTTCCTGTTTATTGCCTCCCTGTAATGCAAACATAAGGGTCCCCTGCCAGTAAACACATGTTGATGGAAGAAACAGCTTGCACAGCTGGGAAGCCAACCCAGGTTAGTGTGAGTGAGCACATGGGTAAATGAGCATATCTGAGCGTGTGTTTGTGTGCGGAAGGAAAGTGCGTGTGTGTTTTAATGTGTGCAGAAATGCTTGTTGTTTTTACATATGTCAAAGTGTGATGTCGACTGTGTAGGAGCTTGAATGTGAGAGATAGACTAATGAAAAGAAAGTGTGTATGTGTTAGGAGGCCATATTGTGCATGTGTAAAACCATCAATGAGTGACTAAAGGCGGGGGCTTGGGTGAGCAGTAAAACAGTGGGGTGCCTCCAACAGTTGTGCTGTGATAATAAAATCAACATCCATTGTGCAAAGTCTGTCACCAGGCATGATGCTGTGATTGAAATGTATGATCTCCTATGGCTCACACAGATGGATAGATAGAAGAGGGCAAAACAGACGATACACTAGCAAAGGTTTGAGCCAATAGTCTTAATTATGCTGGCCTCTGTGGCATCAAATGGAGGGAGCCCATACTCCCCAAGCTTTTGAGTGTGTGAATAATTTATAAATAAAAAGGGGGTTTTCAGCTGTGGGTTTATTAATAATAAATATGGTTTGATATTTACTAAACTGTTCAGAGGGAGAAAGGGGTGACAGTTAAGACGTCGTTTGCATGGTAATTGTAAGGAGGTAATAAATAAGGCATGAAGTGGCGATATATGGAAATGTGATTCTGGGGAAATGAGAATAATTTAACAAAATATTATCCCAGTCCCTATTTGACCTGGGGTCAATTAAAAAAGAGATGTCACTCGTGGTGAATGGCACGCCAAGCCTTAAAATTACAGCTGCTTGCTTTTGCTTTTGTCTGGCTGGAAAGCAGATCCGATGTTAAAGTGGAAGAAAATGTATTCATACTGACACAAACCATGTGTTTAGTTTGAAGGAATATTAAACTGAATAAAATCAACCTCATTATCTGCCGGAGGAAAGAAGCCATTTTTCTGCCCAAAGTAGACTCTGTATAACATGAGCTAGAAGTGGAGGAATGTGAGTTTTGTTTTGTTTCAAAACTGTCAAATGTTTTGGGAAAACCACGGAGCTTTCAGTGAAAATACACCTTGTACCGACATTCTGGAAAATTCCATATTAAATAATCATGTTCTGTTGTGAAAACGCACACACACTCACACAATCATTTTCTCCTAATTGAATCTGTATCATAATTAATGAGCTTGGTCTTGGGACTTGAATTATAGCCTGGTAGATTGATGAATATTAACATCTTGCTCTATATACTGTCGCGAATGTCCAAGTTCCAGTGTTTGGGTTCCTCTAGGGGTCTAAGGTTTATGCTGCTATCCATATGAGAAACATTACACCAGCTTTTACTGTAATTGTGATATTGAATGTTCAGCTGATCTGTGTCAACCATAACTCTAAATGCCGCATAACTCATAAGGACATATACCTTTGCTAGGCACCGGTATCCATCTGCCCAGCTCGCAAGCAATTCAAAACCTGTCTTCTCTCACCCATTCCAATAATATGACGTAAGTCCACAGCGCTGGTTTGAAATTTGCAATTAAGCATTTTCTTTATGTGTGATTGACGAGCTGCAGGAGGACCATTAAAGCTCAACATGGATCTGGGGCTCACTCTGCAGTCTATAGGACTATTTCCAGGCTCATATCAAATACATGTCCTCTGCCCTAATATCAGAATATGACTCTGGCCACCCATGGATTCTGTTTTTGTCTGTAATGAAAGTCTCTCTGGGGATCAGGTTGAAGGATTCTTTTCCTCAGGGGTCAAGGAGAGGTTGAGGCTTCTGGTTCAAGCTGCGCTTAGAAAAGGGTGTGGATTACAGGAGTGTGGCTTTTGAACCCAGTTTCGACAAATATATAGAAAAGATCTGCAGTCTGACATTACAGTAGTCATTACTGTAGCGACTCTAAGGTATAGGTTGACATTCTGATAAAGTAATTCCTAACAAAAGGAAACCAAATTCTGTAGCCCTGCATCTTCTAAAATTGCCAGGGATTGAACTGTGATTAAGAAAGTTTTGTTTTCATTAAACAAAAATGTGTCAGAGGTGAAAAATTGTGCAACTTAAGCTGCTTCTTGATAGATTTCATTTATTAATTTATAAATTTTTGCAAGTCAGCATCTCATCAATCTTATTTGCATTTTCACCCCACTCTAATAAAGTGATTGCAACATCTCTAGATTTGGAGATCAGATTGACTGGGTTCTTGGCCGGCCTAGCTGTGTCTTCGTTGATAAGTACAGCAGTAAACTGTCTAAAATATTCATGCACTGATGCAGAGTTGTTGTCCCTCGATGGGCCTCACCATGTGCAACATCTGTTCCTGATGTCATGCACATTCCTGTGTGCCAGAAATGCCCCGATGGCGTCCGTGGCATCTCTGCTGTAAGCCGTGTCCAGACACACACAGCTCCACTCAGCTACGATAAATATCTGAGGCGATTGCGATCAGGCCGCCTGGGCAGAACTATTGAACACTTCTGCTAATCCATAATCATAGATTAGCCACTGCAGTCTCCTACTGATATCAACAAGTCTGCCACTCACTGATGAATGTGTCTGTTGAGTGTTGGCTCTATCAACAGTTGATGATTATTTGGTGAATATTCCACTATGACTCCTTACATAATGTACTCTTATGTGTTATGATACAAAGTACTTTGTAAGCTGCCAACACAATTAACTGCCAACACATTAATGCTGCAAACTCAATAACAATGTCATGCAAATAATTATATTCCAGCGTTGTACTTCGGTTAATGCAGCAGTAAAAGCCCCATCATACCATTAAAATCACATACCACTAAGAGGGTTGTTTACACGTTTAAGGTAAGCAGCAACACAGTTTAGACAAATCAGTTGTTGACAATGATGTCTATATATATAATCATGTCTGTAACAGGTGATCACACAGTGGAAGGGAGAGAAATAGAGTTGACAATAGTCAAGGTAAATCCTGTCCTATAGGACAGCTGTGAACACTGTAAATCCTGTTTTAGTGTCCACAACTAGTCACAGCTTCCTTCACCACTGGGCTTGCCTCACTGTCTGCTGACAATCACATGAATAGGCCACGACTGGCTGCTTGTTTTGTGCCATGATCCCTTGCTGCTCATGCTGCTTGAAAAAATAAATAACCCAGCTCTGCACTGCTATAAATAATGGATGACTCGTCCACTGTCACTTTTCATAGCATGTCAAGCCACGGCCTGGCCATTATTAGGGTCTGTCCTCTTCCCCTTTCTGCCTCTGACTCCAGTTTTGTTATTGTTCTGGTCGACTTGCCTGCACACCTCCTCAGCGGGTCGGTTGTCAGTCTTTCTCTGGGTTGGTTCAGCTGATGGTTGCCACAGAGAAGAAAGAGATGCTTTGGGGGACTGAAACAAGATGGGTGATACAGAACACTTCTGCTGAAAGAGCACCAGCAAGAAATCTGCCTTGATCTGGAACAGGTAGCTAAGTACTTTCAGCTAAGATAGTATCCGTCTGCTTGTGTTAGATAACGTGTGAATGTACTGCCAGTGCTGTGGTTAGGGATTGACCTCATCATCTTGAGATATACTTTCTGTCATCCACAGATCCGACGAAAAACTAACAACGCTGGTTCAAAGTCAAAAACAGATCTACACCCCTGGTGCAAAAGAAGGGACTGCTTTCTTAAACAGACACACAATATGCTCTGAGCCACCCATCCAGCAGGAGAAATCATAGATTATTTACATATGCAGCTGTGTCTGAGAAAAATGAATGAGGAACATCTGGCTGAAGGGGGGGATATGAGAGAAAAATATGAGAAAGACTTAGTCATTTGGCCTCTGTAATGCAAGCACAAGGGTGCGTTGAAGCATCAGAGAAGGATGTTGTTTTAGGGGAGATACTAAGAACGTAAAAGAAGTTTTTACCCCCACCCTATCAATTTCAGCTCTCTGTTTGTGCAAATGTGCTGCGGTGCCACCAGGCCAGGCCTGGGGCAAGTGTTGTCCACCAGTAGCTCTCAACTCCCATAGACTGAGCCAGTCTCTCCATCTGCAGAGTAATAGCATCAAATCAAGGCCTGCAGCAAACAAACCCTGACAGATCCTCTCATTTGGGATTCACTTTGGGACAGCTGTGGTGCCATCCAAAAGGGGGGACAGAGAGCGGGAAGCCAGCAGTCAGTAATGTATGCAGAGTGTCTGCACGTCCTGGATGACAGCAACACGAGCGCTTGTCACAGGAGACATCAGTTCTACTTAGTCACAGCGCTGCGGGGCAATCCATATGACTGCAGTGCTGTGCGAACTCTATTAATAGTTATCTACCTTTCAGGAGTTATTATGCTGAGTAGGGGATGACAGAGAAATATAATTGAAGAAGTCCCAAATGAGGAAAGGAAACAGTGTCTGTGGAGTATCTTTTGTGCCACTTGGCCTGTTACAACCTAAGAATCCTTCCCTAGTCTTTTCGCTCACCCTTGTCTTGTTTGGCTGGGCAGTCTGGTGCCAGACCCACAGTTTATGTGAGACACATAATAAGGATTAGTTATGGGGAAAGAAGGGGAGAGGGAGGAGAGTAGAGTAGAGGGGGAATGCAGGAAAAAATCAGCAGAGGTGGGGTGCAGAGGAGGGACTGAGTGAGGAAAAGAGATAGATGGTAGAGAGAGGAAAAGGAGGGTGGAAAAGATGAGCAAACTGCCAGAGACTTGTTTAAAAATCATGGTCTTGAGTTGGCCATGGTTAATTTTTCATCATACTTCTAAATTAAAAATGTGAACGGTCATCACTTATTTGTCAAATTGTCTCAGCTCAAAAGGTGGACGTCACATTGGGTTTGCAAAAGGTCAGGGGAGCCAACAGTCAGGGAGGATGGGAGTGGATCAAAGACTGCTGATCCCACCAAATGCCCTGGAAAACTACCTTGTTTAAGGGGCATTTACTCTAAATGGAGTTCCTGGACTGTCACACTAAGTGGAGATGACATGATTTAAAATGTAACATCTGGAATGGCTTTGGCATACTCAACATACCTTCACGGTCCTACATGAATATAGGAAAGATACAAACAAAATATACCACGGCATACTTATATCCCCTACTTAAATCTAAAAAGCCTGTAAGTTAATACCCATATGTTCTAAATCAATACCACACTCCTTTCAGGGTAAGCATGAAGCATAAATATGTATCTTACTTTCACTGTGATTATCATAACCACTCACATTTTCAGTAATCATCTCATGGTGCTTCTCTATAAGCATGAATATTTAGGCATACTGTAATGTAAAGTGAATCCCTCAGATTACTAAAGATTATTTGACTGACTTTTTATGCCGATCATTCCTCTGCTGACTGTCTCCTTGTTATTTCGGTTCTCTTTGTAAAGGAAAAACAGCATGTCTGGGAAAAAAAAAAAACAATGCAAATACATGGCTGGAATAATCAACCTCCCCTGGTGGTGCTTCGTGTGCCTCATATCCGAGATTTCCAAGATTAGAAAGAGGGAAAATGATAGACCGGTGTTGCTCCTACCTCCTCAAAATTGCAAATGTGTAGATCTGTGGATGAGTGCTTAGCCCACAGCTGCCAGCCAAAGGAGAGAGAGACACAAAGGTCCCTTGTGTGAAGGGCTAAAGACTGGCCAAGAAAGGGAGCTAAAGATCTACTAGTGTACCTCAGCTGTCTCAAGGGTAAATAGATCCTTTCCATCCCACTAAATGAGCTTCTAGCCCCCGCTGTTTTGCCATAGACAAGACAGCATTGGCAAATCAATGTTATGGAAGACAAACATCAAGTCTGAAATATTGAATTTCAGCTTCTTCACTGTCTGTTGTAACTTCAACTATTCAACAAAAGATACCAGATTGGATTTTGTTGTTTCCTCTTTGAATAAGAAACAGCATCACAAAGACAAGACAAGGGTGCAGAGAGAACTAGATCCCAGCTATTGAAAACATTGCCCTTGTTTTGTTTTTACACATCTGGAGAACTGGTTCCTATCGCCGCATCCCCTCAGTCCTTCTCGATAGGCTCAGGATAAGCATCTGTTACAGGGGACGTCTTAGGAAGATAGGGCAGCCTAACAGATTGTGTTTGAGGATGAGGAAAAGGTTGTTTTGATTCAAAAAGGAGGTGTGATTTTCCACACAGGCTTCCTGTTGGTCTCCTGACCTCACCTAGCGGAAGAGATGACAAATTAGCATTTTCAGTGAACATTGCGTTGGAGGATTGTAGGCAGGATAGGTAAACTATAAAGTCTGCCAAAAATATACTTTTGCATGATTGATTTCTTATGATTAAAATTAAAAGAACCAGATTTGCTCTTGCATGAATCTAGAGGAAAAAAAATCTAGAAAATGTAATATTTATAATATTTCACTCATGTCTGAACATTCAGTTCATGGAGGCTGCTAAAGTCGTGCAAATGATGAACTCATTTTCCTGTGAGACCAGATTTAAAGCAGTTAGTCTGCGTATTGTTTGGGTTACACTGCTCTCTTATCAGCTCTATTATTAGCTGGCCACTCGCTCCCTGCAGTTGCCTTCCTCCCAGTATTTCCTGATTGCATTTTTCATCCCTGCCTCAAACCAAGTTCTTGTGTCCTGTGTACTTTCTCTGGCAGTTCCTTTCAAAGGCCACATCCTCGTCATTATTAGAACTAGAAAACTTTATCTGAGGGGAACTTCCCTGTGCCCTTGTCACACATGTCCAAAACTTCTGCTGGGACACACCCCAAATACGTACCTCTGTGACTTAACTATATTTCACGCTGGAGTTTGTAAGCCAGGCTTGTACCCCATCATAGCAACAACACATGCATTACATGAATCATCAATCAAACAATCTAAATCATTCTAACTGGTAGAAAATGAAAAAAAGACGACTTGAGACCTTATGTAAATATTAGTGTTATTATTTCATGGCTTGGCACAGACTTTCATCCCAAGTGACTCACAAATTCTGGAACCCATTTCCAAAGCTGAGCTTTGCACCAGAGAAATGCAGGTAGAGTACGTTGCTCAAGGGTACAACCGTTCCACATAATACGTGTTGTATTAAAACAGGTCGTGCTCAAATTAAGTGGACCCATGAATTGAAATGAAAAAAGACCCCTTTTGAGAGGAAAATAGATTAGTTTTGCTGATAGATGATCACTTGAAAGCTCTGTGATGCGAATAAGTAAATTTTGACCAGTTGCAGTAAAGCTGATTTATATCAGTTAAAATGTTGTCCTGAGGGGCACTACAGGGAGGGTGGGGGATATGGCAATTTATCCATGAATACATCAAAGCCCTCTAAAGTGGCTTATTGCTACAGATATGCATTCTCATTGTTTACATTGTATAACCTAATTTAGTTCACTAAAGGAATTCCTAAACAGAGTTTTAGCTTTCCATTTCATTTGTAGGTACTGTATGTCAGCTCAAAGTTAGTCAAGGTAGTCAATAAAACATTGCATGCCAAAGAATTCTGTGCAAGTTTGGTGCGGTACTGACCTTTTAATAACAGTATATTTAACAGAGATCCCTGAGGTACTATTCATTATTGTTGTAACACTAGCTCAAGTACCTTAGTGGAAACTAGAAATTGTGGTTCCCCTCAACCAAAACCTGCTCATTATTGCCCATGTGAACAGCTTGTCTGATTCATTAAGCGTTTCGCGCACTATGTGCTCAAGAGACAGAGAAAGCAAAGAAAGAAGGAACTGTAGGAGGGAGGGAGAGTGATGGTAGGATGTGGTTTAGTCCAAGCGTGCTTGAAGTGAAATATGACTGATTAGTGCATTCTTGGGTTGACATGCCCTCACTGCAGCTGAAACCTGTTAACTCAATGTGCACAGACTGGGCCGATGGAAGAGTCAAACCTGTTGTGACTGCCACATGGCAAATATTATGGCTGGCTGACCAGGCCACAGCTCAAGTACGGTTGGAGAGATATAAACAAACAGTCTACTGCGTGATTGATTGCGTGTGTATGACACTGCATGTCCATGTTTGGCAGCGTATGCGTATTGTATATGTGCATGTTTGTGTTCGTTCAGATGCATGCGTGAAATGATGAGCTGTATTTTTTCTTGGCTGACACAAAACATAATACAACATGACAGAGGCTGAGTGTTCCTCAACATCTGTTTGCACATTTTAAACAAACATGGCATTGTACAAATCTGACCAGGGACAGACACAGTTACATCCTGTGGATTGCTGGATGAAGTGAACCAGGGGAATGTAATAGTACATGGGGAGATATCACATTCAGAGTTAATGTCAACACCTTGAGTCATCTTTGTTGGATTGCTATAACAAATAGGTTATTTTCTACACCCTCATTAATCCTGGATGGGTTAATATGGATTTAACACAACTCTAGCAAAGGTCAGATTAAATCAATTCTTGGTAACACCAGTGCTCGGTGATGGTGTGGCTAGGAAATACAATAAGAAGCAGCATGATGAGCTGGTGTGATCCTATCTGTCAGCAGCCATTAGTGGTCACATCAAAGTCTCAATGAAATCAGAGTCTTGCTGAGAGCTATCATTATGGGGTTGTTTGAAAGTCTGCAGGGCCAAGTTCCAGATCTACCTCGATCCCACAGTGCTCTATGGGGACCAATGCCTTTGCAGCAGCAACTGCCACTCAGTATTCCTTTCACTGGGCCAAGTTCACACCTGTTTCTGCCACTTATTATCGAACAATAAGGTGAGGAAGAGATGCGTTTTCCTGATGCTATCAAACAGGGTTTTTTTTAAATCACTACTCCACATGTGTCTTTATCTCTATAATAAAAGGGGAATTAGCACTTTTATTTCCTTTCCACTGCAGGGCACCATAATGATTTCTCACACAAAAAGACAGGTAAAATATACCTTTATCATAAACGTATTATTTAAACGTCTCCTTTTATACTGAAGTGGATGTCTGGAGGTGAATTACCTCTCTGTTTTTGGAATGGATGGATGACTGGTTTGAAATGTTAATTGACAAATACACGTTCATAAAATTTGCCACATCAGAGTTAGATAGTCAGGGAGTCAGTCACACGGCTTCACACGCTGATCTCAGAGAGTTCATGCCCACGTGAAACTGCCACAGACACAGAAATTTCAACTATACCCGGCCTGTCTATCTAAACATCTGAGTCTTTGGCTTTATGGGTGGTCTGTGTAGTAGGACAATCATTGTAATCTTGACCACGGTGGGGGAAATAGTGGCTCACCAGGAGTTCAGTGTGGCTGTCACAGGAGTCTATGCTTGACAGGCTCACACTTGAAAAGTCCCTACGCTCTGAGCAACTGTCCTCTCTCTCCTGTCTACCCCTTATCTGCTCCCCTCAGCCCCTGACACACATACATGCACATACATACTTCTCTTCGCCATCACACAATAGTGTGTTGCAACAACTGTCTCCCTCGGCCACCTCTGTTCCCTGCCCACTCAGGGAAGATGACATGTGTTTGATGGCCAAAATCACTGCACTGTCTACCTTCTCTGTCTCCTCAGCAGCAAGCATACCGAGGCCTGAGGGCTTGGGGGTGGGAAGTTGAGTGAGTGGCATGTTTGTACTGCTCAGCGCCTTCAGAAGAGATTTAATGTAGATGATATGTTGTTTTGTTTGTTGCTTTGTATGTCGCTCTTAATTAGCTCCATGGACAAACAGTTACATTGTGCCCCCTCAAAGCCACTACAGCTAATCAGGAACGCTGAGAACCAGAGATGAAGAGCAGAGTGACGCTGACCTCAAAATGTCAGCTGGTGTTGGATATCTTATTGTTTACTCTCACTATTTCATGCACTGGTGTGCATGCTTAAGGCTCTTTGAATTTTGAACTCTGCTTTTTGTTCACGTAGTTAATTCTTAAAGAATTACTTGGATTGTGGAAGAAATTAAAAAAAAAAGCCTTGTGGCTTTTTGTTGAAGGGATGGAAGCTCATTATGGGGAAACAGGCTGAACCTTGGCCACCCACGCCATTCATTTGGGGAGCCATGAGGCTCATTATCCTTTTGGAGGTACTACAGGTCAGGGCACCACAACCTGCCCTCTGCAATCACCACAGCAACAAGCCCCACAAAAACTCAGAGGTGATGTGAAACAGAACATTACGATCTTTTGCTCTTATCTTATTTGCTAGTCAGCCAGCAAGCCAAGAGGAGATGAGAGGAATGAGATGAGAAGATGCGACAACTGCCAGTCAGTATGAGCTTGGGTGATTGATGGTGGTAATCCAGTCTGCTTGGAGAGATCTGCATCAGACCTATTGTTCTTTAAAGGTTTTGTCTTTACACATCCTGACTTGGTGCAGTGTCTCACAGCTTGTTGGATTTAGGTAAGTAAATCACTGAAATTGCAGCTCACACTGAAAATCTGTAAATTATAAACAAAAGAATGTTTTCCTTGTCCTGTAATCAAAGTGCAATTACTATTCTAAACTATTTCCATCTGCTAGGTGGGTGGGTGTGACTTCAGCCTCAGCCTGACACAGTCACCTCAATGATGATTCAGGCCATAATTAGCCCTTTTATTTGAAAGAATGCACGTCATTCATTGTCTATTACACAGAAGACAATATTCTTGTTGATTGTACCCTGGGTGACAATGAAACCTTGGGAAAAACAACATAAAATCCACGAAAAAGAATGTAAAAGGCTTTTGGTTTATATTATTTTATGCCAGTGCAGAGGCTCATTAAAACAACTCTAGAAGTATTGCCCCTTTTTTACATCGTTCTTCTAATTAATCATTCAAGGTGAGTAAGTAAGTTAAGCAAGTAAGTTAATTCTCCTTGAAAGCACTGAGCGTTCAACAACACATTGTCACAAAGTAATTCACATTAAAAAAGAGCCAAAGCCTAGCAACCCACTGGAGCAGCATATGACAAGACTAACATCAGAGGTTCTTGGTTCTTGTCTCTGTGGAACTGGGTGAGCATGTTTATGATTGTAATGGGTTCGGCAGACCTAAAATGCTCACAAAAGTCAACAATTCACACGCAGAGGATATTAACATTATGGATATACATATATGGTGGGAAAAAAAGGATGCAATGGAGACCTCAGTTAGTCCAGGTGTCCTCTGTGCCATGCAGTCTCCCTCTTTAATGGAAATGCTGTAGGCCACAAGTCATGATGAAGAAGCAGTGAAGCTTGTATGCTCATTTCATGTCCACTACCTCTTTAGTAAGCTGACAGCTGACTGTTGCCAACATAACTAACTCATGATCTGTCTGCCCACGGCTCTTGAACGGTTCCTTGGTCCTCAACAGATGCACTTGCATATTAAGATCCTTAACAACACTGGAAACAGTACAGCAAATTCTCAAAAATTACAATGTCAGTTTTTAATATACAATTAAACCCTGATGCTGCATTTTGTAGGATTAAACAATTTAACTTGCAAGAGCTAGTCATCCATGAATGTTAATGCAAAGTTACCACAATTTAAAAAAGAGAAAAAGATCTCTTCAATTGTAAAAAAGAGCACCATGCTTTTCTGTTACTTTGGAAACACAGCTTTTTTATTTCACCTGTCTTCTGTCCTTGGGTTAAATAAATCAGTAGCAGAGTTCTGCCATGGGCACCAGCTGTTTTTATCTGCTTGTTGGTATTGGAAATGATGGCACTTAGACTCAAGGGCCCTTCCTTAGCCTTGATAGAGCTAGCTATCTATTCTGAGCCTCTTGGCTCTTTCTGTACCCCTGCTAACTGGATAGACACAATCTGCCCTTATCACTAACCCCACCATGGTCCCCTCTTTGAGTCTGGCTCAAGGGAAAATGAGGGAGGGAAATTGTGGTTTGGATGATGTTTATGATTCCCGCTCTTGCTGCCCTTTCCTGCTACCCACCCTCCCACTCCCTGAATCCCATGGCTGACTGATAATGGAACAAAGCTGCTGTCCACTCATCTGTGCGCATCACATGTCCTGCTTGAAGCCCCCCTCAGTTATGGTGAATCATCTGCGACAGAGTAACTGGAGCACACGGTCACTCTTCCCCCTGGCCCTGCCTTGCCAGTGCCAGTGCTGAATCGCCAGCCCAGGGAAGTAAAGAGAGGACAGGCAAGACTTTGCTGAGATCTCCCCTCCCTCTCCCCTGAAGCTCACAGAGATCAAGCCTGCATGGATGCCCTGTCTGAGGCTGTTTGCTCTTAATTGAGTTGCTCACTCAGCTACTGGCCCTGGGGGACACCTCTGTGTCACTTCCTATGATTAACCTAAATTTCATCCATCGTCCAGGACTGCTGCCAGATCTGGTAAGGCCAAGAAGTATGTGTTGAGACATCCACAATAAAAGAGCAAAGAGAAGAAAAGGAAGGGGGTGAGCAGAGGGCCAAGGTAAGATTTGATGATGGTGGCAGAATGAATACACCCATTAATGAACACATCTATACATAAAACAGAAAAGTGAGGATGAAGATAATTAAGATTCCAGGTAAAAGGTCCAACTTCCCTGGCTCAGCAAAAGCTATACTGCATTGATGTCGCACAGTCTGTATTGAGCTGGTCAAGTGGATTTAAAAATGGGCTCTTGTCATACCAAGTTCCATTATACAGCATTGGTGCAGACCAATTTGGGCTTTTTAGCTCTGGCCTTGCTCCAGGGGATAGAACTATAATGTATGGGGCTTTCTATGACTTTGTCTTAGCCTAGGTTGCTCATTTCCACAGTAAGTAGCAGGAGATCAAAGGCAGTGAGTGAAGAGCTATTCTGTCCAGATCTACACTCGGCCAATCAGAGCTTTCACTTATTGGCACTCCAAGAAGCGGTATAAATCACGTCAACCAGCATCGACCACAGCCTTAGTCATGAACAGCAGCCCACAACAACACATAGATTTGCTGCTGTCTTTGATCAATGTGAAGTTATTTAACAGCTTTGATGGGCGACCATCGGCAAGTACCATTGTTTTCTTTTTTGGTTTTCACAGCTTTTTCGTGTGTTCACTCTCACTTGTTTTCCCTCTCACTTGCTTCCTTTTTCATGCCTATTTTGTTTTCCAAACACTTGTGTGCGTCGGCAGCCCTCTCCCTGCCAAGGCACTCATGGAGAAGTGATAGGCATGGGGAGTCTGTGGGCCAGCAACCATGAAATAAATATGGATGGTCATGAGTGAGATGAGCGAGGATCATCTGTTTTGCCATCTGCTTGTGCGAGAGCGTGGATGTAATGACTGTAGTCCTGCCTAGCCCAGTGAGCCCTCTGTTTCTGGGAAGGCGCTTGACAGAAACCCACATTTCCAGGCCCAACAAAGTCACACAGAAATACACACACCATGCATGTACTTGTACACATTTATCCAAGCATGCACATGCACAACTGCACAAAGAAACACAACTCATACTGTACTCAGTCAGTTGTCCCCCCTGAAGGATGCAGAACACACTGAGCCACATACACACACACTAGCACAGCAGTGGCTTCCCTACTAGGCTCAGGTACAAAGACTGGGCTGCTGTGTGTTTGACTGCCCTGCCTATTCCGCGAGCATCTGGCCCAATGTGGCCATTAGAAATGACAGGCTGACAATTGCCAGGCAGGATTGGTGCTGGTGATTGTTCAGCTGGCAGTGTCCTACCATGTGACAGTCTGTTAGTGTCTCTGCATGAAGAACAACATGGGACTTGTGTTCGCACCACTCTGGGCATTGAGGGGAATAAAAAAACTGCAGCAATCCACCAACACCAGCAGCTTCCCCCACCTCTCCTCTGCTCTACCCCCATGAACAGACAAACCTCTTTTTTTTTCCTCGGATGGCTTTGTCACTGAGGGCTGGTAATAGTATGAGTGTATGTTTATAAAAAAAGAGGGGAAAAAAAAAACAGGCTGTTGAATTATACATATTCCTTATGGAGGGTGACACAGTAGGAGCTCTCAGAATCAATCTTGATGCTTGGATGGAATCATAGAGCGCAGAGAAAATGGCAAACATTGCTGTGGCTCAATGGCCTGATGCTCTCATAAATATGTTTTTATGGCCCTGAATGAGTTGGGGCACAGAGGTGTTTGGTGCTCATAAAGGTGTGTGTGTCAGACTGTACAGTATAATGCTTCATACTGGAGGTTATAAAACACTCCTAATTTAATTAGCTTATACAATATGAGAATCAATACTATGTCAATCATAATTTATTGTCAGTACATCATGAATCAGGAGTTCAGTGTAAGAAAAGGGCTTGATTGCTGTTACTATCTTGTTTCTTATACTGTCTTGTGACGGATGCTATTACTATATAGTGTATTGACCATTTGCACAACAAAGTTACAAATGCATCTAAGGCAACACAACACTCTCAAATCAAATCCCGTCTCATTTAGTGGATCCTCTGCGGAGAAATTGAACATTCTGCTGCCTCTGATTTTTCATCCATCCTTTGGGTTAAGTGTTGTCTTGGGAACTCGGAGAAAAGCAGTCGGCTGGGGGTGGAGTGGGGTGAGGGAGACTGTTAAGAGGCTCTTGAACTATAGTCTACTGTCAGTGGAGAGTGCTGAATGAGAAAACTGTCCAAGAGGAGAAAAGAGAAGCAGAAGAAGCAACAGATTCATGGCTAGGATGATTTGTTTTGCTTGTCTACACCTCCTGAAGCTGCCAGCCTCCCTTCTCAATGAAACTCACTGAGTCAAGCAGAGCTCCATGCTATGTAGTACAAAGCCAGTGGATGGGTAAGTTAAAGCAGCTTTACTAATGTAGCTTTTCTACTCTCTGTGTTGTTTTCACTTTCTGTTCCTAAGTTCCTTTTTGTCTGATTACGAATTTCACAATGTTCTCTTTGGTGAAACAACTCTCTCAGAGAAACAACGACGTAGCTATTCCTATTCAGCTGTGATGTTTTTCTCCCTCATTCAGTTTGAAGCTCCACCAACTGGCACACTCTACTGCTTTTTTCATGATGCCCTGGCATTTAAGCTACAGCGAAAGCACTCTTTGAAATGTGTGGCTCAAAAAAAAAAAAAAAAAGTTATATCCGTCCCTGCTGATGTGTGGTGGCCACAGGACACAGGGATATGTTTTGAACCTGTGTAATTTGGTGATTAATGTTGACCCTGTCTGCCCTATACCTTATTTATCTCCTGTTTTATTGAACCATAGGGAATCGCAAGACTGCAGAAACTCAGACTCTGGAAGCCAGCATTGCATGAATATGATGCAAAGGGAGTCCCATATCTCTTCCCAAGCCTATGCCCTTTAGCTCTCTGATGATTCACCTGCCAATAACCAAACGTGCCTCACTTTCATGTCTTGTATGCTCCAATAAAGCTTAATAACAAGTTGTGGATTTAAATAGCACAGGCCAAACTCTGGCACCAGCTCTATCCCTCTCTCCACATAAGGCTAGAAATAGCTGAGATCTGGCCCAAAACGTCACAGGGAAATTGGGATTAAGTTCAGCTTGATGTCGCCCATCTCTGCGCTGCCCAGCTTTCCACTAGCACTTTCCCAGCAGCACTCTCACATCTTTGTGGGTCACATCACAGAATTCTTGTCATCAAGGGCGGCGGGTTTTAACGTCAGGGACTGTGATATCTCCTCCCCAAACCCTTCCCTCTCCCTCTTCCCTTCTACCGATAACAGCTAATCCTTGCCTCACATTAAACTGTGACCAAGATCAATTAAAACCCTGCCTCACCCCGATAGCAATCTCCCTCCGCAGCAGCCAATGGTGAGAGAAGTTTGTGTGTCTGTGTGTGTGTGTACAGTATGTGAGTACACATGTGGATATGCCTCAATGTGTGTGCGTGTTAAAGGATAGAGCTGTAACAGAAAGTCATCTCCATCCTCTTCACTGGGTTGCAGTCGGTTGCCAAGCCGCAGGGAGAGCTTGCCATTGATTTTCATCGCCTCTTAACAGAGATGAAAGACAATAAAAAAACAATAACAGTGATGATCACAACACTGCTGGCCATGTATGGTTATAGTGATTATCCATATCTTAATTAGTATTCTTTCCCTGGTTGTAATTATTTTTATTTGGCACAAACCTTATTGTTGTGAAATCTGTAAAGAAAATAAATAATGGCAAGTGTGTACATATATGTTTGTATGCAGCTTTGCTAATAAACTGCTGCTGAATGTGGGTCTGCACCCTTTCTCTCGTTTCTAATTTTTAGACCAGTCCAATGGAGTCTCACACAAAAGAGGATTCTCCCCGCCTATCGTTTTTATTTAGAAAGTTGAGTATAAGTGGGCAGTATTTTCTGTTGCGTACGGTGTGCCAGTTTCATGGTGCAGAGTTGTTTCCAAAACCATTGGCATCACAGAGAGACTGGTTGGCAGAAATGGAAAGCTTGGTCCTGGGGTGCCAAATGTGCTTTGGCATGTGAGATGGAGGGCTGGGTAGTGGGAAGTGCAGAACGCCATGAAGGTAGAGGATGGGGAGGGGTGGTAGTGTGTGCGGCAGGACAGGGCGGGAATAGAGGCGGAGTGGAGTCTCAAGCGTGTAGAGTGGCTGCCAAGCCGACTGTCATGTTAGCCACTGGGATTGGCTGCTGTGGGCCTCAGGTTGTTTTGGTGTGTACATCAAAAGGACAGGCTGTGAACATGAAAACACAACTCATTTTTCTCCCATCTATCCCATCTTTCACTTCTCCAACACTACTTTTTTCTCTTGCTCTTAGGCTCTCTTTTCGTCTTCTTTCCCACGAGAGCCTCATCCAAGGTGCTGCAGAATCTTTGAGCTCAGGAGGAGAGACAGCATGCCTGCAGGGTTACCACGACAAAGTGCAGGAAAAACCCGGGAGAGGAGAGGAAAGGATAGGAGTGGGGAAGAGATTTGGCCAGCAGTCTGAAAGACACAAGCCTAACTATTGTGTTATCAGAGATGACAGAGAAAATGTATCCACCATATTTTTAATGTAACAGATGACCCAGGAAAACTAAACACAGGCATCTCGCTGCATCACAAACCACAAAAAAAGTACCATCTGCTGCCATTTTCACCCTCCTTCAGTTGTGTCTGTGTTTTGTCTTTTACACTGCTGTCAGCACTGTTTCAATTACATCCTGCAGCTTATGTCTATAGTGGATTACACCAGCTTGGTGTTCATGTGTAAGGCAGTGGGTTGACTTATGTTGGTAGGCTATGCAGGCTTTTTTCTTTTATTGTCTCTTCCAAAGACAATGGTGTTCTTGGCCTGCAAGCTGTTTCCACCCCTTTGCAGCACAGTGGAAGAATTAAGTTGTGAATGATCCAAATTCAGAACAATGAGTTCCAATTTTGATTCCTTAATGTTGTTTTTGTTTTGTTCCTACACTTTTTACACACTTTATTTTTAGTCTGTGGGGCTTTTTCCTCTGCAAGATTGGCTATGCTTAGTTGTGACCTAGTTTATTAAAAGGGGGAGTTTGGCCAAGCCATTGGAATCAGGGAAAGATTAACTTTCTGTTCTCCTTAGCTCAGCTCCATATATCAATGATACTTCTGTAAGAAAATGGATAGATATTTTGAACATTATCAGGGAAAATTCGTGCTACTTTGTACTGTATGCATTACAAAAGAACCATGTTTATAGTTTCTTATATTTTTGTGATAGAAGATGTAAAATGTGGTGAGAAGGTTTGAGCTGCAAATGGCTTTGCCAGCTAGAAAATAGAATGTTTTGTAAAGCATAACTGCAAAGAAGACAATTACTTATTCTGTCTTCCACCTGCTGCATGTTGTCTTCACTATCAGCTGACGCTACCCTGACAACATGTGGGGGAAAAACACAAAGTAGCTCGAGAAGGTCAATCGCAATACTTTCAGGCTGCACACATTACATGTAGCTCTGATGGGTACTGTAATTACATTTCGAAGGAAGTGTGCAACACAGCATGTTGGCACCACAACACCACAATACAGAAACATAATTCAGCCTAAAGAGTTTGTGTTTGCAGTTTAGTTTAGAAACTGAAATGGGTTGTATTGCTTTATTAATATTGTATTCCCAGGGAGTATTTCAGGAGTCAACAGTCATCTCGAGTCTCCAACCACATAGCAACTGTCAAAGCTGGGTTTGCCAACAAACAACATCACAAGTAAGTAAAAGGCCGGATTAAGGCAAAGGTCATACGTGTGGTCGACTAGAGCACCATGGCTTCTGGTGGGCGCTGGTTGCCCTCCAAGGAAAAAATAAAAAATAAACAGAAATTTGCCAGTGGGCATCCTTCATCATTTTCTGCCTTGAAGTAACAAATGAACAAATAAATAAAAAAAGAAATACACTTTGCAACCCCGTTCCTCACAATTTTTCATCTGCCAGGGCCTGCACTTGTGCTCTGCGCACTTCAAGTACAGGTTTGATTATCATTTGATGTGAATCACAGACAGCCCAAGTCCAGGACGTAAGAAATGCCAGTGATGACTGACTGGTTGATGGACAGATGTAAACAGACAGATATCTCTTTTCACATTTTATTCCATAATAAGCTAGCGCTAGATACTGATGCTATGATACCTGCTAGACTCAATACAGACTGAAGGATATGAATCTGAATGGCAAGCCAGCAGCTATTTGTCTGGATAACAGCTCCTAGAATGTAAGGCACTGTGCTAAAATTTCACTGACCAATATCTGTGACAATGGTTAATGCTATAAAAACACAGATATCAGTTGTTTGTTCTGCTCTGTAGCCACGTGTTTTGCTTGTACGAGGGTAATATCTATTTTATAACTGTCCACAATGATTTTAGATGATTTGTGGTCTCTGTGTAATTGACGATAACACTGCTATGTTATGATTATTATTATTGTTGTTGCTGTTGTTGTTGAATGCTACAGTTATACCTTGTTACTAATTAAATGTATGAAACAGACTTCATTTGTACAGCATAGTCCCATTAAAAATAACAAACCTAGGTTCTTGACTTTTTCACTCATGTAATTTAACAGTACTGGTCAATCTTTATCTCTAATTTATGGTTCAGATGTGTTTGTTGCCTAATGTGTTGAAATGTGATGTAATGTATTGCACCAAATTCTTATCTTGCCTAGGGCACCAAAATGGCTAGATCCAGCCCTGGGCATGTGGTTGATTGCTTCATTACAGGGTAAATGATATGCATCACTGCTTTGCATATATGTGAATGTTTTTCAGCGATGAGCTGCAAACATATGAGGACCATCCTGACAAATCTGTCATCTCCCCTATATATTGATTGTTTATCCGTCTGTGCTTATTAAGAAAAAAATGTCCTGTTATCACGGCAGTGCTTGTAATTAAGCATATTCAAGTGTGACAACCTTGTTGAATCTCAAAGCATTTACAAGGTTATCCAAGTGAAGTCGGCTTACAAAAGAAATCAGGGATCAGGAGTAAATCACAAGAGGATAAAGGGATGGGATATAGACAAGCACTGGGGAAGGGTATTTGGCTTCTTGTCTTACTTTAGTTGTTATAGTAGTTGTTATATTGAGGGCAAAATGCAATGAACAATATTGAGATTATTAGTTTTGTTAGTTTTAATGTTTTTATTTAAAAATATGTATATACATTTTGTCTATACTGCATTGCACTCAATAATGATAACAAAAATAAAAGCAGAAATACCGTTGATCTAGTTCATATCAAGTAAACGACAAATCAGTCTTTGCCCATTTCAAATGTACTGCCTTATCAGAATAGACACTGCACTGAGGGAAATCAGGTGAGTCATCATGACTATTTCCTTCATTGAGCAGTAAACAATTACACTAAAGCGAGTTTGACCCTGGTGTCAACCCCGGTTTACCAATTCATTTTCAAGGTCACTAATCTGGTGTCAAAGCAGCATTAGGACAACAACAAGGTACAGACAACATTACAACATTACACTGATTTAATCTCATGCTACAGCACGTATAGTAAGAACTAGGAGTCGTAATAGGAGTAATATTCATTTCTGAAGGTAGAAATATGTACTTGAACTGATACAGCCTTTCAGAGCATTTTTTTTGTTTCCTAAATGTGCACAAATTTACATTGTGACACAGAATGCACCCAAAATGTTCCAGAACCAAGTGGTCACTAGCAGCATGTCTAAAGGTCTCTAAAAATGCCTTAAATTCAATGTTCTAAATATTAGGTTTTAGACGTCATTAAATAGTCTTACATTTGAATTTGTAATGTCTTCATTTCTTTTTGCCAAAGTGAAGTAAGGTCTTTTTTGTCACACATTTACATGTTTCTCAAGTTAGAACTCTTTGAACCTACCACTGAATCTAAAACTAGGCGGGATTCCATCCAAATGTATTGGAAATATGCAAAATATTAAAATATTCCCAAATATTCCGTTTTATTGTAGGTGGTATCCAGAGTTAAGGTGTATTTCTGCCACTTATTATCATATTTTGCCCCGAAAACAAATTGCTTGTCTGTATCATATAAAGTTGTTTCAAACTCTCTTGTTTCAAACTTGCTTCTCAAAATTGGGCCACGGTTTGTCAAAGCCTTTGCCTAAAATGTGATTCTGCAGCTCTTCATACGTGGTGATGTTTCCTTGCTGTTTATATCTAATGTGGTATTTATGTTTGTTTCTTGTATTCATTCAGTGAACGTTGTCTCCTCATCCGTCCACACGTGCGCACACACATAATTATTCACTAAATCAGTTTCCACTGCTCTTTCACATTCACATTTATCTTTTATCAGTACACCAACACTTCCATTGTAAAAAAAAAAGGGTTTTTTTTGCAATATATCAGGGTTTTTTTTTTTTTTTAATTTCTGCATTTCCATTCAGATTTTTTTTATGTGCAAATTGAAAAGCAGCTGGATGGAAACACATGTACTGTCTTTTTTTTTTACTTTATATTTTATACCTGCTGGCAAAATGTAGATTATCTGAACTTACTTATTCCTACACAAAGCCTACCTCTGCACAGCACCACATATTACCTTCATAAACTTTATATTTCCCTGCAGTGCTTGAATAAGACAAAGATGATGCTTCAAAAACCAGTCTTAAATTTGGTTAAAAATACTCGTATACTATGTACTTGTCTAATAGGAGCCGGCTGCAAAAGTTATGGATGTAATGTGAAGTGAGTGATTTAATGACTGCCGAAACAAATTGCACACTCACTGTCAGAACACAGAGAAACACACAAGCACTAATCAAGGCTGGTGAGCCCAGCAGGTAGATCACTCATCTATGCCTCTGTGTTTCATTACCTGCACTGCTTCATGCAAGGGCAGTTGGACAGAGCTGCCTACTGCTGCCGCCACTGCAGAGCATCTCTGCAGGCCCCCCTCGTGACGGTCCCTCCTCCCCGCCACTGAAAAACTACCCATGGCTACTTTTAAACTTGTATCGGATGATTAGACTTGGGTTGCATCCCAGAACACCGCTCAGCCCCAGCAGGGATTCAGCAGGGAGCATCACAGCCAATGCATAATTTCTCAAGATGGGGGGACTCACACTGAGCCAGCGAGTCCAATCCTGCAACAGCAGACATGTGAAAAGCTTATTGAAGAGCTAAATAAGACAGTATTGAGCAAATAAGAAAAGAATGGACCACTTCTCTTTGACACCTTCAGTTTGGTAAAGTTCCAAGTTAGAGCTCATTATTGGATAAAAAGAGTTAGATATTCCCGTCTTTATTTTTCAGTGGACTTGAGCTCACCTTTCTACTTCCGTCCTCTGTTTCACCTGTTTTCTACATACTGCTGTCTTCTTTATCATCTCCCCCACTCTCCATAAAGGGATACACTCTGCAATTCTCTCTACGCAAACTTATCCACATCTTAATTAGAGGTTTTTATGGCTTTTCTAAGTTTCATTTTGTATTCCTCTTCGGTTATCTTATCTAAATGCTATAATGGAAAGCAATTTTCTAAATCTGAAGAGAAAAACTGTGTTTTTGGAACAACAGCAGCAACAGCATAATGTTATGAAGATATTTGTGTGCCTCTCTATCTGCCAAATGAGGAGATTGCAGTCTCTTTCATCCAGTTCTAATCAACGCTGAACATGTGGGAAACTAATGGTGTTTTTCTGTTTGCAAAACGGCACCCGCTTCACCTCTGAGTGGGACAGTATACCGGATTGAACAGATTATAGACTGTGCTGTACATAACAACGGGTCAAATGTACAAAATGTGCATCTTTTATTTTGAATGGCTTATGAATATTTAACTGCCAGGGTCACTAGGCAAAAAAAAAAAAAAAGAAAAGAAAAGAAAGAAAAAAATCCAAAGCGGAAATCAATAAATTGTTATTTTAAATTGAAACCTGGGTAAAGCATTTAGTCTCACCAAAAATACTTTAAATTACCCTGAGCTTAATCTCTTTGCACTTTGCCAGGGGGAAAATGCACCGGTTCCTGACAGCACTGAGTGCAAATGTGTGAGAGTGAATTTGTGCATGCATATGTGTATATATGTATTCTTAATTTTCTGCTATGAGCCTGGTGGTGTTGTGCCTTTTGCACTCTAGACTAAGTTTTTTGGGCGATTCCAGTAGGATTTATTTGTACAGTATGTGTTTCTGCAACTATAAAGGCATCTTTCATTCTGTCATGCTCATAAATTTAATTTCCAAGTCAAGAAACATGAAACAGGAATTAAAAAGCAGACTTCCGCTGTGACTGGATAAGTGCCAACATACTTTCAGCCAATTTCTTTTCCTCAGCGTTTTTCTTTATCCAACAGTAAAACATTTTAACTGGGGGTGATTGTGCAGACCTATCTGCCAAGGGTTTTAGGGAGAGCATTGGTGTTACCATGGAGCTTGCACCCCTCTCGGTGTTGTAAACAGGAGCCAGTGATTCCCCATTGGGATGATTTTGCATGCAGGTTGGAGAGAGAAAGCTGCTGGCCCCCCAAACACATTCCATCACCATCACCCTAAGGGTCCACTGCTGGAGCCTTATTCTGAGACATAGAGGAGAGGAGGGACAGGGAGCTTTGGGGCATAGAAAGGAATGGGGATATTAGAGGAGGAAAAAGGTTTTCAGACAAAAAAAAAATGTGTCAAGGTGGATGACGCAAAGAAACCATCAAAGAGATAAAAAAAAAACTGATGCAGTCAATGGAGAGGAATGGAAATAGAGACATGAGTGTAAAGAAACAGTAAGATTAAAAAGGCAAAGTGGGATTAAATGTTTCAAAGTATAGCTGTCTGAATTTACATACCAGCAAAATGTTACCCAGGATGATTGCTCTGCTGTAGCCTTAGGGGGAAACACTTTTGCATGAGGCTTTACAAATCAGCCCAATACAAGCCTACTGTTAGCAGCACAATCTAACATCAGTGCTTGCTGCAGGAAAATGTTATCTAAACCATCCTCTTCAGTCTTAGTGAGGCCCCATGCAGCGCCTCGGGTTAGTGATAGGGGTCGTGCTGATGAGCGGTCAGGATTCAGTGTGAGTCTAAAGCAAGCTGGTATAGCTTAGAAGTTGGTGTCTTATCTCAGGCTTGATTTTTTTTTATTTACTTTTTGGAGTCCAATCCTTTTATCTGTGATCTAACCTGCAATGATGAGATAAAGCTGTGCTGACTTTTCCATAAATGCACTTATCAGAGCTGTACAAGCTCTCCATTGCCAATGAGATGGGTAGGATGATCACTTAGCATTCAGTATGCATGCCTTCACCTGGGCTGCCCTGTGTTTCACACACTTTTGCACACAAATATACACAAACAAATGCACACATACACCTACAGTACATGCACTCATACGCAAAACACAGAGGTACACACACAAGCACACTTTTCCACTTTTGTTGCTGTGTCTACAGGCTATTCACGATAATAGCTTGGGCTTTCAGCCCTAAGTGTGTGTTTTTTTCTGTTCCAATCATACAATAGTGCCTGCTGAGCTGGCAAGTAAGAATATCAAACAGCAAATGAAATTCCTGAGAGCTGTCTCCACCAACACCAACTTGTAACATGAATTTTTCATCATTTGGTGTGGTAATATTACCTCATTAGAGTACTCAGGCAGCCATTCAATAAGCGTGGTCATTCTCCCTGCCAAGACTGAATCAGTGGTTGTATCAAAACAGTTCTATTCATTCACCCCCTGGCACTCACAGATACATGCATACACACATAATGTATCTTGCTGTATATTGCAATGCGTGATATGTAATGGGAGGGCACAGGAGATGTACAATGACAAGACACTGGAAATATATTTGTTATAGATTAAGGAGGGAATATGGTGCTTTGTCTCAGCCTATGCAAGATGAAAGTCATAATGTACGCACAATGTCCACTTCCTCTCTCCATCAGGCTGTCTTTCCATCTATTTCTCTGTGCTTGTATGTCTCAGCCAGTCATCATGCTTCTCCTACTGGGATCAAAAGGTATCAGACACGGAGTGAGGTGGGTGAAGGTGTGGGGGGATTCGACTGAGAATTACTAGCAAAAATGTGATATCAGTACAAATAGTCCAAGCAGGTCTTTGAAAGTCTCTTCAATCTCATATATTCATTCGTTCGCCGTCTATTCAGCCTTATGCTCACTTGCAGCCGACAGCTGCTAGCTCTTTTGGAGGGTAGAGCCCGGTCTCCTGGTGGAATCAGAAGAAAACACCATTTTCACCTGGCTGCTATTTATTTGCAGGATGAAAACATCACAGGTTGGGACACTACAGATCCTCAGCATCTAGCAGGTGTTCAGCACACGTGGTAAGAAAGGGCTAGTTAGTTATTAATTTCTCTGGCTAGAAAAATATTTACATGTCTTTGCTGCTGTCCTGTATATTGTTTTCCTTTCCGATCATTATTATTTTTTTATTTTTCTCCACCGCAGGAGTCCATAACATGAATGGAAGTTATTCTATGATAAAAGCAGCAAAAATGCTGGCTTTTGAACTGATGCATAGCAAGAGCTAATTTAGGCAAAAGGAAAAAAATCTGAACCTTGTGCTGAAACTTGAAGGGGCTTATTACGCAAACGTGAAAACATTTCCGATTGAGTGTCAAAGATGACTGAGTGACTGAGAGTGTATAAATGGAAGTTTGACAATGGGACTCAGTAGGGAATAATGTAATAGCAACAAGAAAAGGATTTGGTGGCATGTTGGGAAAGAGCTCGACTTAATGGATACTGAGGGACACAGAAAGGGGATTAAGTGCCATTGTAGATTTTTGCATGTGTGCATTTTTCACAGATGCAAGTGAATACTTTATTCTGAATAAATGTTTTGCAGTCTGGCTGCATCTGAAACTCATTTACAGTAAATTAGGGATGGGCAATATGGACTAAAGCCTGTATCATCATGTCATTTTACATCACAGTATTCATGTATGATACAATAGATTTTTTGGAAAATAAATTGAGAAAAAGTTTGTTTTTTTATTTAGAATACTACCTAACAAATCAGAATAAATACTTTTGTACTTACGCATCGTACTCATATAAATATCGCACAAAAACCCACTATTCCATAAAACAATCCTACACATTGTTTGATAACTTGCCAACAATTAACGTAATACACCCAAAGATATTAAAGGGATAGTTACC
This sequence comes from Coranthus polyacanthus, assembly GCA_037367275.1. Taxonomy (NCBI): domain Eukaryota; kingdom Metazoa; phylum Chordata; class Actinopteri; order Kurtiformes; family Apogonidae; genus Coranthus; species Coranthus polyacanthus. The sequence continues at coordinate 3,271 of JAPQRN010021839.1, read as the reverse complement.
ACTAACTGTTTACTGGTAGTATTAAAAGGGTGAAAAAAATCTGATAAAAAAATGATATGGTCATATGGTCTAGAAGAATTTTCTTTTTCACGACAAACAAGTAAGGATTTGGCATTTGGTCTGTCCCAATCTGTTCCTCTGATATAACTATATATATGTTTCAACAGGTCTTAATCCACATTACACGGATTTAACATGAGATACACAGGGATTTGAGAAGATCAGCGTCTGTTCGGAGACAGAGAAAGAAAAAAATATCCCTATTCCCCTTTTTTGTCATCCTTTTTTGTCAAGTGTAGTTGTATGTGTGTGTGTGTGGGATCCTGCAGACACTTTTTTCCTCCTAATCTTTTTTTGCATGTTCAAATAAAATATATTGTGGTAACAAGTCCCACATCTTTTGCTCTCATAAGCCCCAAATCCTTTATCTCTGCTGTTGTCATGTATGCTTAGCACAGTGATGCTTCTTGCCCAGCCCCCCAGCCCACATTCTGTTTGTTGTAGTAATCATCTTATTTACAGTTTATGGTCTCATAAAAACTGCCTCTGATGATCTCAGTCACAAGAATTCATCATGATGAGGCATAATGTTCATGATGAAATCAGGAATCACTCCCTGACGAACCTGTCTAGGCACAGCTTCACCAGCTGCCTTTGTGTCGTTGGAGCCTAGCGCATTCTGCAATCTCTGACTTCCTCCGATCTTCATCGGGCCCAGCGACTACAGCTCTCTGCACAGCTTCTGTTTGCCTCATGCTAAGAGCCAAATCTGGCACAAGGACGCTTAACAACAAGAGGCTTCTGTGCCGCATCACATATATTTAGCAAGACAATTAGGCTGAATTTGGGGGTAAAGACATCCAGAAAGACTCCACTCTTTGATCTTCAACAAATCTGATTCAAAGTGATGAGAGAGTCGTCCCCTAGAATAACTATGTAGCTCTCTAATACCCTTTTTACACCGAGGCAGTTTCAGGGCCAGTGCGTCACTATTGTCAGCGGAAAAAAAAAATTGACTGCCATTTAAAAAAAAAAAAAAACCCCAAAAAACAGAGGTAGAGTCATGTCTAGTCTGCCTAATCCAAAGAAGAAAAAAAACAGAGCTTCGGTATGACCATGAAATCGAAACAGCAGGGGTTTGTGGAAGAGACAAACTGTCTCCTTGTAACACAACATAACATAAATTCCATTTCTGGCTGTTCTCGTCACAAAAGCATGAGCACCGACCGCCCTGTCATAAATGTTGATAGCTCGTCATGCACACTGTCTGTTCCGCTGTACCAAGCCGCTAACATCTGAACATCTCCGAAAACAATGGAAAAAATGATCAAGTAGACCCTATCTTGATAAATCAACCACAGAGTTTACGTTTAATTAAACAACTCTTGCCCGAAAACAAATCTTAAAACAACATTCTATAGTAGCAGTATTCAGAAAATTATCACTGACAGTTTGGTGACGTTAGTGTGCTTCTTTCTCACATTGCCGTTGCTCACCTACCAACATATATAGACCTAATGTAAAGAAGTGGCTCTATGGTGGCTTCGTAGTCAGTGGAAAACCAAACCGGTTCTACGGTCTGCAATTCAGAACCAGCACGCTGGCGGAAAAGGGGTATAAGAAGACCTTTTTCCAGACATTTTTCCATTTTGAGTTTGTGTTTTTGAATGAGGAAATGAATGTGAGGAGTAGAAAGAAAAATGACTAGTTCTGTAATAAAGCCTTGATTCCATTCCAGCGGTAATTATTATCTGACAGTGAATATTTGGCACTGTATATGTTTGTCGTCTATGAAGAGTGATAATATTTGCTGCCACATTGTAAGTATAAAACATCAATGTCTCTCAAGAAAAGAAGAACAAATCTCTACTAAGAAAAATTTGTTTGAGGGAGGAATTGTGCTCAGCAACCATGGCTGCCTGCGTCTCGGCCTCTGTCAACCTTATTGCTTTGGTCCTGTTGCCCAGCCCCTCTCCCTGCTCCAATATGATAAGATTTACTGGCATGTCCAAATGGGTAATCTTGTTTATTCACTGTAGCTGTTTGGATCCCAACATCACCAGGAGAATTAAAGCCTCTGAATCTCAGCAGGAGGTCAAGCGGAAAAAAAGGAAATGTAGTTTTCTATCTACATTCTGCCTCTGTGTTGGTGTTCATTAGTGTTGTAACAGCAGATATTATTTTCAACGCAGCTTATTCCTATATTCCCCTCCCTCTCTGTTGTTGATCTCACCCTGGCATATATCTTTCTCTTGCATGAGCTTTTCAACCCTGCACCTCGTTGGATTCATGGATTTGTGTGTGTAAGAGGGAAAAAAAAAAAGAGAGTTGTTGTTTTTTTTGTTTTGAGATGGTCCTAGTTCGACAGCCACGAGTAAGACGCAACTCTGACTTCTGGAATCCATACCATTGATCTCACATCTAACCGGCAAATTTCTAAATTGCTACTAAATTATTTAATTGATAATTTGGAAAAGCACAGCAGTATCTGGGCCAGAAGTAGCGACAAAGCTGACAACCCTGCATGTTAAGCAGGGAGGTGTGGTCTGTATATGAACATGCTCTCTCTGGAAGAGATCTTCAGTTATAAGAGGCTTGCACTGCTTTAGCATCCCCCCATCAATCCTTCACCTCTGCTCAGATAAGCTTGGGCCTTTACCACTCAGTCTTATAAGGGAAATCTGCAGACACTGAGAGTTGATCTCATGTTTTATTGCCACAAATCCTCTTTGCTGATCTTTCTTTTAGAGACATTTGACATACTGTATTGCAATCTGTGTTACTTTATGAGCGCCGTCCTCTCACTCCAAGACCTTAGAAGGTAAAGATCGACCCACATCTTAGCACATGTTAAATATGTTGTACTTAATCTGTGATACACTTTCGCCAGCCTTCCATGAAAGCAGCATTAAAACATTCCCAGATGAACAGATGTAACCTTGTGATTCAGACAGCAGCAATATGTAGCAACTACAACACTAACATAACACAGTCCTGACATTACAATGTGTACGTCACACCACAAACAGAGTGGGCTTCTGTCCTCTTGGGGCCGACAATCTTTCCATCAGTGAAGCGGTTGACTCACCAAATCAATTCAGCAGCAAAGAAGAAACGGACTGCATGGACAAGACATCTTAGGTGACAGAGAGCTTTTATTTGCTCTCTTTCTCACTTTCACTTCCTAATAGATAAGACATCAAGATACCCACAGGGAATTGTTTGTGGTTGTGTGTATCTGTGTACTTGTGTGTCGGTGGATGGGTAGAGG
>JAPQRN010021838.1:8523-31913 GCA_037367275.1 Coranthus polyacanthus | reverse complement strand
CTGACACATTATGCCACGTTTTGAATTGAAGTAATAGTTAATCATAAGTTTAGATAAACACTCATCTGACAGATCATAAAATACAGCAGTACATTGTAATTGAATAACACAGGTGATGCAGCTGTTACACACATCATATATATCACCGACGTCTATTTAAAATGATGGCTCAGAGGAAAGGATGTCTCATTTTATTTAAACGCCTATTTCCTCGGGTCCTCGGGTCCTCGGGTCCTCGGCTAGCATCTCTGGTGGGAGGGCTGAGGAGTCAAGGCGAGGACCCAAGGAGCTACAACTTCAGAATTGGGAAGAGGGAAATGAGAAAAGCATGTCCATCTGTTTCAGTTAAGGGGATGATCACTGTGGTCCACACTCAGATACAAGTGATGGTAATGTACATTAACCCTGGATGCCACCTGTCATAAAGTGTCAGACCCAGTGGAGGCAGCCCGCTCCCTCTGTAGATATAAGCAGCCCATTCTAAGGTAATGAAAATGCAACAAGTCTTATTTTCAGGTGATTATACACTAATGAAAACATGATTATGGAATTATGAAATAAAAATTCCAGCCCCCTTGTAGCAGAGCCAGTCAGACAGACAGACAGACAGACGAGTGAACATGGGTCTTTACCTCGTTGGTGGATTCATGATATTTTTTTCCAGTGATGCTAAGCCATAAATGATATGTTTAATTTTATTTGTACACCCATGTTAAACCTTATTATTAGACTGTTTTACTACTTCAGCCCTGGTAGTACAGGTGGAAACCATCTTGTGCCTCATTAAAGTGTTGACTGCATACCAACAGAACTTCATTCCTCCTGCAGTTTGTTTCCAAACCTTGCCTATATATGCCAAGACGGAACAAGATGGAAATCATTCGAAAATGATGTGCAAGGCAGCTACAACATCTGCACTTTATTCTCAGTGCACAGTCACCGAAAAGAGTGCAATCCACTAGATTTAAAGTCTTTCTATCCTGAAATCACATACTTGGCAGAGATACTGCTGTGCATGTAGGTCATACATTTCTGGACAAAACAGAGTTGCACTACTATTATGTAGGAAATTTTTAAGTTTATCATCTCTGATTTTGAATCAAGGACAGATGTTCTTTTTCATTTATGGGCCTGTTAATGATATTGTCATTTGAAGATACAGATGTAGACTATGTTAACAACAACATTCACACTGTATTTAGTGAGTGATACAGTCTGTGGAGAGTCTGTGGTTTTGGTCACAGTGAGTGAGTTCTGGTTCATGACTTCCCCCTGCCGTTGATGGTTGGATTCATTTTGAATATCAATACTGCATACAGTATAACACCTCTGAGTAACAGCCTCTTATTTTAGTTTTGGATTGTTGGACATGCAAGCAATCTACATCAACTATCAGAACAAACAACTCCAACTGGCTCTTACATCTACTGTTTCTAAAAGAGGTACAACTTCAAAACGTTTTAATCAAACAGCTGAATTAAGACTTAATGAAGAAAGTCACATGTCATTTTTAAAGACTACAGCCAATACGTCAAGTAGCAGGAGCTGTAATGTTTCAGACGAGCCTCTCTCCTAAAACACATGATTTGGATGTAGCCTGAAGGTTAACCCGCCCTGTCTTTAGTTACTCATGAACATCAGATAATTATTCCAACACAGCATGGAGGAGTTTTATGTCTCATCTCCACAAAAGCAGTATGAGTAACTTAAATGAGCTCTAATGTTATTTTAAATACCTCTTACAATCTATTCTCAGCTCTCTTTATGACCATAAAGAGATCATTTAGTACATCTTAAGAAAGAACCATGAACATGAACATGTTTTATCAGAGTTTTATTCCGATTTTGCTGATTTACTCCATTCCAGCCTGCCCATAATAATGTGCAAATGCTGTATAATTGAAAACTTAAAAATGTATTCAATCTAGTCTGTAAACAAATACATTACTTACCTCTATAGTGCTCAACACCATGTAAATCATTGAAATAATGAGTATTATATGTAGTGGTGTAGTATTAAAATACACCACATGATGGTAGCATTTTATAAAAGATGTTTCCTCAAACCAGTGTCTGATCAGCAAACGTCACATCGCTTGACTCACTGACAATTATCAGGACAGTTGATAAATAACGTACACAGTAACGAATGGGTGGATGTAAATGGATATCAGAAGGATAACAGCAACACATAATGACATTCTGCTGTATTTCAATAAATCGTCTTCTGAAATGTTCTGTGTCCCTTCTAGATAATGGATTGCTCTTCTGAGCATGTGGGGAAAACTATAGTGGCCACAAAAAACCCCCACAAAAAACATGAACAATGCAAAAGTCTGCTCCCTCTGCAGATATAAAAGTCTCATTCTAAGACAACAGAAATCGAATATTATGTTTTATTTCTGCTAATAGATCCCCATTTAATCCTAGACACAGCACCTTTAAAATTAGATGTATGTATTTGTGAATGTATTGTGTACAACACTGTATTCACACCTGAGAATTGTCAGAAACTAACACATAAAACTTTTATGGACTGTCCTATGTGCCTTACTAGCACTTGTCTATCGATCTGTTTACTAAAGGTCAATAAGTGTAAGAGAACTATATCTTGACCACTGGAGGGTTATAACTCGATGTGTGACAAGAAATTTTAAAAAGAACATGGGCCAGATTTACTAAGCAGTGGAAACTAGCATCAGGTTGCACCTCAGAAAAAGCACCAATGGGAGTGGGCGTTTCCCCGGATGATCTACTAAAGCAACGTGCACATTTCTGAACACAAACACAGCCAGTTCATTTCAATAATGACTAATGTAATGACACCAGATGAGGGAGTGGGATTCTACGAACAACGCAGACACAGACTGATACTGTAAGACAAAGTGTGGGTTTATACATGACAGGAAACAGCAACACAGACCAGAGAAAGGAGAAATATTCTGTGGTAAAAGTGGATGAATTTAACACTTTCTGTAGCCTTAAATACATTCCAAATAACTTAAGAGTGGAGGAAGTTCTCTCTCTCCGACCAGCTGCTCTGTTCTCAGCAGCGTCCCCATGCGCAACGAATTTTCAGAAAATCAGCAAAAGAAAATGCATATTTATGCACGTTTCCATCCACTACTGTTATGCCAATATTAAGAGCTGGTTCTTCATCATCAACATCATCATCATGGTTTGAAACTTTGCTTGTTAAAAGTATGATTTCATACAATACCATAGCCTACCTGAGCTGTTGATTAAGGAGCTGACCTGTGTTCTTTCAGGTATCTGTTACCAGCGAACCGAACTGAACCGAACCGAACCGAACCGAACCGAACCAAACCACTGTTCTGAATCATATAATGTTGTTTCAAGCCTTTGTCGTACATTTATGTCTGCAGCTCTTCATACATGGATGGATTTCATGTATGAAGAGCTGCAGACATAAATGCTTTCAATTTAATTTCTGTATTTCACTTACACTATATTTTCTCTAATTTAAGCGCCTGCTTCAGTTTCCTTATTACTCCTCACATTTAGCAAATGTGTTTCCATTGCACTAATTCTCATTTACCTTTTATCAATACACTCTCCCAAGCATAAACATTTTTGATATTTTGATATTTTTTTGAATTTCCGCATTTCCTTGTGTTTTTCTTGTGCAAATTGAAAATGAGAATAACAGCAACTAGATGGAAACACACCTACAGCCATGCCAGGCTGACAATGACCTGTTTTTTTTGGCGTGTCGCTAATTATCTTACATTATTGCTGTACTGGATTCACCTGTTATGGTCATGTACATAACATACACATACATATCCTTACTCGTGTTTAACAATTTTACAAAAATACCTGGATTTTTCCTCTGTTTTCCTGCACATTCCCTCCTTGTCCGGGAGCACCTGACAGACTCTTAATATAAGACTTGTTAAAGAGACCAACCAGTCACTTTTGCCTTTTCGTCCATGCTTTTTTTTGGTGTTAGTGCAATTGGTAGTAAATTAACAAACTTTAGTAAATCACTGGGAGTTGAAAGGCAAACTCCCATAAATACATATGCAACAAAAAAACAGCAGAAATGTCCCAGCACTCCAGAGAAAGATATAGTTAGGCACAAGGAAATAAATATAAAAAGCCTTTGTTAACGTGGCTGACATATGCAATAAGGTCAGGCACAAAAATAACCGCACCTTTCCAGAGCTAACTTTGTGTCTCTTTAGTAAATCCCAACACGCCAAAAAGAGTGTAAATGTGTCCACTACTAATGCTTTTATACAATTAGCGATTATTATAGGTGTTTCACTGATCATCAGCAATCGTTGATCAGCAACAACAACAGCTGAAAGAGATTTAATTTCCTATGAGCCAGTGGCCCCTGAAAGCTGAGAGAAGCGAGAATAAGTAGTCGAAAGGCAAGCGAATCACAACACGTTCATTTATTTCCTCTGTGCAAGGGGAACTGATGCATCTAGTAGTACACAATCAATCTGTTTGGAAAAAACAATACATTTTAGTTTCTTTATCAGTCTCTGCCCTTGAAATGTTCTTTCCCATAAAATTGTCTCACTTGCTGCACGTTGTGTTGGTGTGTGTTGTAACTATTACTGAGCACACTACGTTTGATGGCTTGAAAATTGATTTGAATAAAGAGTGCTTCAGAGAAGGGGGGGGGGGGAGAGAAAATAAGGAGGTGTCTGTTATATACAGAGACAAAAAGGGGTGGCAAAGCGTGGCCAAGGAGAGAGGGCAGCCTGTGCCTGCTTTGCATGCACAGGGGCTTCTATGGGAGAAGGAGTTGACAGGGCGCCGCAGTGCTGCCTCCAGCTCTCAGACAACAGCTGCTCAGAAAGAGGAGACGTCCTGAGGGTGCTGCGACATGTCTCGCTCTTTCTCCATCTTTCTTTTCACCTGTCTGCCTCTTTCCTGCACAGAACGCACAGACACACATGCCACACACTGTCCTCCCCTCATTCAGACACACACATATCGGGTCAGGCGGGTGCTGAGATTCATAAGAAATTGGCAGACTGCCCGTGCTCAAATAAAACAATCAAAATGAAGCAGGTATATCTGGATTTTTGATGGGATCTGTTATTTGTTGAGCTTGCTTCAGAAGAGTAATTATCTGTTTTCCCTGCACTGTTTTCTGTGGTGGTGATGAGATGACAGAAATCCTCAGATTTGCTGTAGCTGAGCCTTCGTAACATCAAAAATGCTTCTTTTGTTATTTGCATAAATTTCTGTAATTTCATTGCGTATAAAGTTAGTCTAATACCTTTCGATCCGTATCTCCCCGCAGACAATAGAAAAGCCCATTCTGCTCAATAATTACATTCAAACCTGAGTCACACATTGCAGTTTTTTTCTTTCTATTATACGACAGTGATGGCTTTATTTGTCACAGCAAAATTGTAAGATTGTTTGATATGACAATTCGTGTTTTCAGAAATTGGATGTTTCTCTCTTTTACAGACAAAAAATTGTCAAAGAAAGGATCCCCTTGTAATAAAAATATCAATCTGTGTTGCCTCTAAAGAGAGAACCTTGAGAACTTCTTACTGCCTATAAATGCGTAACGGTCGTCTCACATTTATATAGCGCACTATACTCTGCCACGTAAATGCTGTACAGTAAGAATCAGTTGCCAGTTTTTTGTTTGGATATTGTTAATTGCTTTCATCACTTTAGAGGTGACCCAGTTCTACAAATCCAAACATCCAGAGAGGGTGGGCGAGCCACTGAGAATTGAGTGAGAATAATTATTCTCTCTCATGAAAAGGACACCAGTTGAAAACACCTCGTGCCTATGTGGCGTAAATGAAAAAGTGCATACAATCTAAGGCTTGGATTTCAGTCCGACGAGGGAATGACGATGCTTGTATCGTCCTCATAATCCTATTACTTATTATCATGCAAGAAACATAAAAAGTCATTTCAGAGCGTTTCTTTTCATTTTATGCTTGAATTGTTACCACCTAAAAGGACACACAGATGTCTTTTTTTTCTTTTTGCCCTTGGTTTGTCAATACAGAAAAATAGGAGGCATTGCAGAGGCGTGGAAGGGGCATGCTCTGATCTCCAGACAGAAAGAAATCAATTTCAGAGTACAAGCAGTGTACAGACAGGCAAAGACGAAGATAACTTACGGTATAAGCCTGTTAAAGGTGGAAAAGTTCATCATTGAAGTTTTAGAAGCATAAAAGTCCTGTATAACATGAGTTATCCATCCATTTTGAGTGTGTTTGTCTCGGTCAAGGTTGTGATCGGGGAGCGGTCAGCAATCACTTGATCCAGCTCCTCTGGGGATGGGGATTCCATCTTTCCCAGAGAAGCCAGGGGGTAGGAGATGTAATCCCTCTGTTCTGGGGTCTTCCCAACTGTTTCATGCCTGAGGACGTGCTTTTTTTTCGCAAGTTACCTGAACCACCTCATCCTGCTGTAAAGGATGCAGAGAAGCAGTGACTCAATACCAAAAGCAGTTCTCAATTACTGAACTGTTGTAGTGTCTGAGATGCCTTTAGGCTACATATAAGTCTTAAATAAGTTGAAAGTTGCATTCAGACCTCAGATGTTTTTTTTCTTTGGTGCTTAGGAAAATGGGGGTTAGGCAGGGAAAGGTCCTTCGGAAGATTTGATGGGTTGACTAGCCTGAATGTGGACATTGGTTTGATTTTATTTTCTGAGGTTTTCGTGAGTATTTACTTAAGTTATATACATGCACACGTATTCAATAAGAACAAGATTCCTTTTTTAATTGGATTGGATTGGAGTACTATATGTGGTCGCCTAAGGCAGAGGGGCCGTGAGAGAGTTTTCCTGTCGAGATTGTTTGATGGATAATTCAGTAAAGAAAGCTGCCTGACAGGTTTTTCACTCTTGCACTCCATGAATTTGCTATACTGCTAAGGTTAAGCTGTAGTAAGCAACTATGGGAGGACCTGTTTTAATTACAATTGTAATCATGTATGTGCTATTCTTTTATTTTTCAAGACTCTGTGGGGGAATATGTAATGTCTGGGATGCCTTTAGGCTACACATAAGTCTTAAACAAGTTGAAAGTTGCATTATAATATCACCATTATGAATTGTATGATGTGCTATATGTACTGTAGTATTTCATCTGCTATATGGCTTCATGGGTTTGCTAATTGACTCCATGCATAGTTAGAGGCCTCGAATTCTAGGAAATTTGGATATTGATTAGATAAGGGGCTCCTCAGACGAAGACCAGATGTCTTGACTCATTTTGACAAAGAAAAACCAGTAGATATGAATATGTGGACGGTGACATTGATATTCAGAGGATTCCACATTGGCTTCGGAACCTCTCCAGGTTGTCCATGGAGCCTGATTGACGCTGAACTTATTTGTAATAAATTTCTCATATGCAAGCAAGACGGTGTCTGCAGAGGTTCCTTCTTCATCTTCACATCGTCGCTGCTCAATTAACAACACTGTCATTATCATAGAGACGCCAGCGACACAGCAGACGAGACTCATTACGCAACCCATTTTATTTCTGCAAACCACGGATGGTAATTTAATGTTAACATTTGTGAACTAAAAAAACATTTCAACATACATTTCAAATCCACATTTTATTGTTTTACCTGCTCCAGGATTTTTGGCTTTTCCTCAGTAAGAAGGAGGTGGTTGAGCCAGTTCTCACTCACAGGTCATCACATACGACCGCTTGGTCATTTTCAACACTTAGGGAACCCCTTAGTGACAATATTTGAGGTGCTGGGCACTAGATAGAAGTCAGTGCAAGTCCTTAGATCTTGGAAATTGTTTCATGCTGTTTGTTTTTGCATTTTCTCTCTATGTCTTCCTTATTGTAGCCCTTCACTCGACCCTTCTTCTAACTCTAACCATGTTGTTTTTATGCCTAAACCAAACCAAACAAGTTGGGAGTGAGAATGTGTAGATATACAATAATACATCTAGAACTTTGCCAGCAGAGACTGGATGGAATCCTAGAAGTTTTTAGGTTTAGGCAAATATTACTGAATACATTGAGAGTCACTTTTTAATTCCCTAACCCTAAAACCAAGTGCTGTCAGTGACTAAACCTAACCATACAAATCGTTAAATTACATATTCATTGATTCATTACATTTATTTCAGTCATTTGAATGTATAAATTCCATAAACAACTTCGTAAACTCTCTGTAACCCAAACTACTTATGCACATTCTGTGACTGAAAAAGGAGCTGGAAGAAGAACAACAACTGTAAGTTCAAACAGATGTGTCCACTATCGTTGCATCATAATCTGTTCATGCAATTCTCTCAGTTACTAGCAGTTATGACCAAAAATGTGTTTTAACAAGGCCACAAGTGTGTCCAAGTGAATGTTTATGCTAAATCTTGCAACATTCTGTCAAACTGTTCCTGAGAATCAAGTTTTAAACTTAATGAGGACTGATTCATGAAGATGAGCTATGGACGATGAAAACTCTTAAAATACCTTCCCCTTTCCTGTTGTTCTTTTACTTCTTCATAGATAACATAAAAATAAAAATCACCAATACCAACTTAAATACAATCATAACAGTGCATTTGAACATCATATCTGAGAGACATAATTGAAAAGAGACTTGACCATGTGTATTCTTTAACCATGACTGGTTAAAGAATATACATGTATATAGAAATGTTGATATAAAATGTATTTTTGTTTCACAAAGACATGTACAATGGTCATATTTTTTTTTTGGTGACAGTGTCTTGTATCTACAATCTTATTCTCCTTTCATATCGAAAGCTTGAGACCACATGGGTGGATCGGAATGAAAACTGTCTTATATATTGAATTTTTTTGCCCTACAGCTCAGCTCTCCCTTCACCGTTACATTTTGGTGCTACAGCCTGCCACCATGCTCTAACTGATGATCCATCTCCCAACCCTTTGTACTACCTGTAAGTACTTAGCCAAGACCTCTGCTGGAGGCAGTTGCTTAATCCCAAACTACACTGAGCAATCCACCTTTTGCATCACATTCATCTTTAAACCTCTCCATTGAACACTGAAGGTCACAAGAGTAAAGAACCAAAAGGAGATCATCATCATCTACGAAAAGCAGAAATGCCACCAAAGTCTCAACAAATGCCCCAGGCATTCAATGTGCATTTATTTCTCACATTACTTTGCATATAAGAATTAAGTAAAAAAAAGCAGTGCTGCAGGTGAAATGTAAAACTTGAAATTTCTTATATTAACCCGTTGAACTCTTTTCTTTTAACTTCCCTACAGCTATGTCAAACTGGGGTCTATATGTGTCTGCTTCAGTGTTGCCATGCAGCAGAAGCACATCAGAGTAGACACTGAGTCTGGGTTCATTCTGCTGCTAACTGTAAGCTGCTTCTTGCTATTTTGTACCCTTTCAGAAAAAAATAAATGTGCTGGTCGCCCATGGCACACTGCTTAAAGCTTGGCCTTAAGATGGATCACCTTACTGGAAGTTATCTTCTTTCTAAAATATTTACTGGTGAAGGGCATATTGGCCTTGTTTGTAAGCAGGCGCATCATAACCAGTGTGTACTCAAACTTCAGAATTATAATATAAAAGGATTTCAAAAATAACGTAGTAATGCCTTGTGCTAAATACTAATGCGAAACTCTAGCTGCATGAAATGAATGTTTTATGCTCTTTAATCTGCCTTTAATCCATTAATTGTCCATTAATTTCACGGTGAAGGCGTAATCACAATGAAAGGTCATACGGTGTGTGGGAATACTGATAGACATACCTGTATTGTTCCACTGAAGTCTAGCACTGTGGTGTAATAGATCGCATAGATGCATGTCTATTGCTGTGACCTTACAAGTAATCAAGAGTCTATAACACAGGCGTTCAGTCCTCTAGGTTTTGAATGCCAACATGTTTATTGCTTTGGTTTGATGCTAAATTAAGTAAATGACTGAATCACATGCCCCATATTGCATTGTCTATACATGTTGGAAGAACAGTCCCTCCTCTGTGACTCTTCCCTGGGGTTTCTTCTTCATTTTTTAACCATTAAAGTTAGTTTTTTTGACTAGTTTTCCTTATTTAAACTGAGGGTTGAGGGGTGGGAGGTGTCATATGATGCAGACTATAAAGGCCCATTAGACCTATATAATTTGTGATATCGAGCTATATAAATAAAACTGACTTGACTGCCACTGCAACTGAAACTGTAACAGCACTGAAGGTTCAAACATATGTAATAAAATAGAAATGTAACCTTAAAGCTGTAGGAGCCAAAATTAGGAGGAAAAAACACCACCTGCAGCTCTCTCCTTGCAGTCCAAATTCAGAGACTAAATATAAAGATAGGTGAACCTCACATCGCTTCACGCCACTGAGGAAAAAAGACACTTTCCAAGCTTCTGTGTGGAGCCACAGAGTAGAGCAGTAGAGTCATGTGTCTGATTAACCATCGGTTATTACAGCTGTTAACAATGTATTAAACCTCTACCTGTCTGAAAACACCTGTGATTAGACAAAGTCATCGAGTAGATTGGGTAGATGTGGGTAGATGTTGGTAGAATTCTTGTTTTCTCTCAGACCACTTGAATTACAATATGTTGAAAGAGAATTATGGAATTCATGCCCAATGACGCCAAAACACTATCAAGTAGTGTACTGCAGCTTCAATGGGTCCTCTGCTGATCGAAGAGTGCTGTTCAGAAAAGGACTTGGGTGATGTCACTCAAGTTGTTTTCAGCTTGTGCTTGGAAACTACAACGTCAAGTCTGAAATGCGGTGTACCAGTCAGGGAAAATCTAATAAAAGATGCTTTTGAGTTTTATGGGAAGTAAATGATTTTACTTGTTTGACACTGTTTTGGGAGCACAACCAAGGACATATTGACCCTCACATCCTAGTTAGTTTTGACATTTTTAGGCTGAAATTTGATGACTTCTCTTAAAGTCAAAAATGAAATGAAAATGAAAAAAAAAAAAAAAAAAAAACATTTGTACATTGAGGCTGGTTTGTGTCAAATGACCCATATCTGTTCAAATGCTTTTTCACAGTTGTAAATGTTATAAATGAAATCTTCCAGATCCAGAATGTTCTTGCTGTTTTTAGATTTAATAACAATCTTCATAGCTGTTATGTTTTCATGTCTTTGGTAAAATAGGACATGATTTTGTGTAATAGATGTTTTTTCTTTCATAAACGACTGGTATAAAACCTAAAAAACACACTCTCCCTGCTCTCTGAAACATTAATTAAGGATTAATCATCTATTTTTAAATCATCAGATAGGATATTTATACATTACAATTAGATGCGTGGTTCAAAATTTGGTAAAGACATTACTTTGAGGGTGTAGAAAATGAATAGTATGGGTTAAGACAACTGGATACAGTCTCCAATTCCCCTATTGTCTATTCAGTGTACTGCAAAGAAAAAAAAAAGCCTGTGGTCCGAAAAGCCATGGAGCACAAGGATAAAAGAATCTGTAAAACTGCAGACAGGACACCTACAACTGCAAAAATAAACAGTTATTCGGCAATAACTGTTTATGATCACTTTTTATAACACGGAAGATTTAAATGTTCTAAACCTTTGAACGGCCAAAAATAGATTTTACCATCTGTGACATCACCACAGTGTACTGTCTGTGCACACATTGTAATTAACACAGAAGACAGAAACTTTTTTGGCTTATGAACCAATGAGTAACTTGCCATTTTGGAGTCTGGAATCCAGTTCTAATAATACATCCATGACCCATACCAGGAAATCAGGATATCTTGAGCTTCTGCTGCATTGTTGGTGACTGTTCTCCTTCTAAAAGCACAGTACGTCATTTGTGCATAATGCATAGTTTGATGGAGTGAAGCATCATGGGAGTTTCCACCACCATTGAAGATGAACATCTATCTGACATGACTCAACTGGAAATAATGTTTTCAGGTGAAGTATTTAAGTAATTTATTCACATTAAAATTTAGTGGCATGTTATGTCAGTTCACTGTAATGAAATAACTAACATTAGTAACGATATGACGTCAGGTGACCCAATGACACAGGATGTTACAGTGAATGAAATCTGAATTTGAACATTTGATATAATGTAAGAACAGAAGTCAACAAAATATACAACTTTGGCCTAGTGATTTTTATAATAATATATATTTAAATAATAATATTGAAATTTAATGCAAAAATGTTAGCTTTTGTTAGATTTAATATGTCTTTGTCACATGTCAAAATTATGAAATTGCAGTGCTAAACTGCTTTAAATTTAAAAACAGGTTGAGATCCCAACAATGCAATCTACATCACATTAAATTACAGAAACAACGCTGCAGGGGCTGAAAATAACATTACCAAAAAAAAGGAGAAATAATAAAGTTGCCAATAAAGCTGCAGAAGCCGAAATCAATCACCAGAATTTTAAAATAGACCCCTTCCATCTGCAGCTCTCTGCTCTCAGTCCAAACCAAAAGACTATATATAAAGATAAATGAACCTGATGCCGTTTCACGCCGCCCGGAGGAGGGGGTAGCATTCTTATTTCCTCTAAAAACACTTGAATTACAGTTTGCTGAAAGGTATTTTTTTGCAATGGCACTCTTGGATTTTAGTATTTCACTCACACAGGTTGTGATATGCATGTTGATTTTTATCACAAGCAAGGACAGCTGTTCAAATCTTAAGAGAGAATATTGAGTAGATGTGGGGTATCTCCGAGGTGATACATCATATACTGCAAATGAATATGTGATGATTGGAACCTGTGATTATAATTTACAGTCAATCCATTTGGGCCTGGTTTTACTTGGTGTCCTGATTTGATTACTGAATTTTAACAAGATGAGTGTTGTCCTCAAGTCAATGTGACTCCAAAGCCATTTTAGAAAAAAATATTTGGATGAACACCAGAAATGTCTAAAAGTTAACACCCACCTATGGTCCACCAATGTGTTCCCTGTCATTTCCCATTAAAAGCACAATATGTTAAATTTCCACATTAAAATATTTAAAAAGGACTATATTCTACCGGCCGGCCCTGATGACTCTTATGGCCAGGGCAGTTTTGGAAGGCTGGTCTGCTGAAATCTCGATGAGGTGGTGGTCGAGGATGAAGTGAGCTGGGACCCAGGACCTCTCTTCTGGGCCGTAATCCTCCCAGTTGACCAGGTAGTGGACACCCCATTCTCATCACCAAGAATGAATGAGACAACAGACTGAATAGGTGGGGCCCCCATCAATGAGGCGGGGAAGCGGAGGAGGGGAGTCGCAGGATGGACTTTCATGGACCGAGGGAGTTTGAGCCTCACAGCCACAGGGTTGATAATCTTCTTGACCTCAAATGGACCAATGAAGCGAAGTGCCAGTTTCCGGGATTCCACTTGCAGGGGTAGGTCCTTAGAGGACAACCACACTTTTTGGCCAGCCTGGTAATTGGGTGCCTCAGAGTGGCGGCGGTTGGTGGACAAGGTGTTACGGTCAGCTGAGCGGAGCAAGGCAGCGCAGGCCTGAGTCCAGGTCCAACAGGAGCAACCAATGAAAGCATGTACAGAGGGGCACGAGGTCTCCCTTTTCAGGCAGGGGAACAGAGGCGGTTGGTAGCCATAGGCACACTGGAATGGTGACAGGCCGGTAGCGGTGCTGGTTAAGGTGTTGTGGGCGTATTCGACCCACATGAGTTGCTGGGACCAGGTCGATGGGTGCCGGGAGCCCATACATCAGACAGGCTTCTCCATCACCTGGTTTATCCATTCTGTCTGGCCATTTGACTGGGGGTGGAACCCAGAGGACAGACTAACCGAGGCACCCAGAAGCTTGCAGAATTGCCTCCAAAAGACAGATGTGAATTGAGGGATGATGTCAACGGGAAGTCTGTGGAGTCGAAAGGCATGGATCAGTCTGAGCTCGGCAGTTTCCTTGGCGGAGGGCAATTTGGGTCGGTGTGAGCCATCTTATTGAACCGGTCTACCACCGTTAAAACCACTGAGTTTCCATTGGAGGGTGGTAGACCAGTCACAAAGTCCAGAGAGATGTGGGACCAGGGATCGTGAGGCACAGGTAGTGGGTGCCAGCACTGGGCCCGGGCTGGTTCCAGCAGCTCCCGGTTCTCAATGTCATAATTCTTTTCTGCTGGGGATAAATGTCTTGAGAAGAAGGCATGTGTGGAGCTTTTGGTTGTTGGCTGACACCTGGGAAAGGACAGCCCCAACTCCCACATCAGAGGCGTTTACCTTCACCACAAATTGCCTCTCCCGATCAGGCATCTTGAGGATTGGGGCTGTGGTGAAACAGTTCTTGAGGTCAACAAAAGCAGCATTGTCAGCAGAGGTGCTTACCATGCTGTAACTACGGATGAAATGTCTGTAGAAGTTGGCGAACCCGTGGAACTGCTGTAGCTGTTTTCGGTTCTTGGGAACAGCCCGAGAGGTGACCTGGCGACCTTGGCTGGATCCATCTGGGTGCTCCCCCTTTCCACGATGTAACCCAGGAAGGAGACTGACGGCAAATGAAATTCGCACTTCTCCGCCTTCACAAAAAGGGAGTTCTCCAGCAGGCGTTGCAGGACAGTCTGCACATGGCGATTGTGCTCCTCCTGGGTGGTGGAGAAGATGAGGAGGTCCCTAGAACATGGCCGCCCAGGGCTCTGGCAGGGATGGGCACAGGAAGTGGTTGCAGGTCCAGGGCCTGAGCGAGTTCCTCATCCATCAAACTGCCGTCCAACCCACAGTCAATGAGGGTGGCAATGGTATGGTGTCCACTGGGCAGAACTAACCGGACCTGAAAGAGGAGTCGATGACAGTTGGAGGGCTGTAGAGTCTGACTCACCATATTGCCGTTCACTATTGGTGAGTCAGCCCTTTTGCTGGACACCTGGAGGCATAGTGACCCGATTTTTCACAGTAGAGGCACAGATTGTGCTGACACCGACATTCCTTCTCCTCAGGGGTTAGGTGGGCACAACCCCCCTGCATGGGCTCAGCCTTCCTGACATGTTGCTTGGGGGTTTAGGCGGGCGTCAGGCTGATTCCCCCTGTGTCTAGGCCTGCATCAGGACCCAAGGAGATGGGTCCAAAAACCTTGTGAAGCCCTGTAGAAGAAGCCTGGAAGGAAGAACAAGCTGGGGTCTGTCTCTCCCATTCCGCTGTTCCCCCAGATGGTCAGATGATTTAAGGCAAAAGCCACCCTCGCTTCCTGTGATGCAAAGGTGCAAGGCTGAAGAGAAAACAGAATGGAGCAGTTGGTAATGAAAGCGTTACACCCCTTAAGTTCTATGGCATAATGTTCCAGAGCTCTGACTTTCAGTTCCAGTGTGGCTCCACCGGACAGAGGGGGGGAAGCCAGGGGAGCAGTAGCAGGAGTGGTTGGAGGAGTCTGCATGGCTGCCATCTGCTGAATCTGCTGCGCCAACGTGGTTATAGTACATTCCATGGCCGTCGCCACCTGGCATGTCTCTGCTGAAGTAGAGGTAAACAGCTCTTCATGCCATCGGAGTGCCTCCTCAATCTGCTCAAGGCGGTCCACCAGAGACGCGAGTGTGCTGGGTCCATTTCTGGCCAGATTGTACTGTAATGGAGGTACGTGAGAACCCAGATAGAGCACTCGACAGACCAGGGAATTAGCAAGACAGCACTTTATTAAACAGCTTATGTTAAATGGACAGTGGATTAATTGAAGCTCCTGACCAGGCCTCCAGTCCCAATCAGCGCTGGCCGGCAGGAAGGACAGGGAAGCGATGGAAGAGCAGGAGTCTGTCGCTGGCTCAGGCTGGAGCCGAGTGCAAGAGTGGGCACAGGTGAATACAGCTGGACAGATGTTGTCACTCACGTGTAGAAGGCACTGCTCGATAGTGCTGGGCAGCCAACATGATGCCGTGGGAGGAGACGGCACTCGTAGTCGGGGGCAGAAGGCTGGTCTGGTACCCAGGTATCAGGCAAGGCTCTGTGGTCAAGAACAGAAGGCTGGTTGGGTTTCTGGGAAACAGGCAAGGCACGGAGGTCGGGGACAAACAGGGTCTGTGGCAGGGGATCAATCTGGAGAAAAGTGCTGGAATGTCTTACATGTCACAAAGAACAATCTGGCAATGAGTGAACATGAGACCGGTGTATGAATAGTGGCTTTGATTTGCTGATACGGAGCAACTGAGTGTGCAGGTGATGGTGATGTGGCTGATTAGTGCTGTGTGTGGGTGGGAGAGAGGCAGCATGGTTGTGACATGGTATTTGTAAAGTGTGCCCTTTTTTACCGCTGAATGTCTGGCAAAATGAATATGAGTTGAAAAAAGCACACATACATGCACTTCTTACAAAGACACAATATAAAACATAATGTCCTAATAAATATCTCTGCAGGGTCATTTCATGCAGCTTCAGTATCAAACTCAAGGTCAAAGTTGCATCAGTGTTTCCATGTAATGTCCTGTTTCATGCCGCTTCCCTGAAAGACCTATTCCTCCTGGTCTGAACTGTGCTTTTTCTTTGACCTTATAAATAAATAAGGCACTCATGTGAGTTTACACAAAATGCATCAGGGTGAGCCAAGGCCAGCAATAAAAGTGCCTCAATTTTGCAATTGACTAGAGTGTTGAAACACAACCACAAATCACAAAACATTGGGACAGTATAGAAAATGCAAATTAAAACAGAAAGCAGTGATTCTAAAATGTCCTCTCCCATTCAGCACATTCAGGCTGAACCACTTAAAAGACATTCAGAGACTGGAGAAGTGTTTCATTTGCATTTTCCATACTGTCTTAATTATTTCTGATGTTGTGCTGTAAATTATTTTCCATATTGTTTTGTACATCAGAATATATTTGTGTTTTTTTAAAACAAGCACAACCAAAGCATAAGGTTGTTTTATTTTGTAGACCTGTCTTTTAACTGATAAACAAGAGTAACAGTGTTTAATATATTGTTTACAGTGAAGATCCTTCTAATGTAATAGTGAATCATCACTCATTCGTATTCAGTTTTGGTTAAGACGGATGTGACCCAGAGCATCATTTTCATCCTGAACAATTCAAGCTTGTGAGACTCCCTGAAGTTAGTTAAAGGAACATGAAACATGTTTTAACCGTCGAGGGAGTTCCATCCTTGTCTTCCCGTTGCTCCTTGTTTGTGTTGCACCAGGACTGAGGAGCCATTCCACAGGGGGCAGCTTTTCAGCTTGAAGGGGTACTGATTAATATTTAAAACAAACAAAATATGATATGAAAAAGAAAATGGCTTGGTATCCTGAATGTGTAATTAACTTCCTTTTGATTACTGTTGTGGGTTGGAGCCGTGCCTATGGTTCCTGTGTAAGACAATAAAATAGTATGAAAGCAAATCTGGATCTGTGCCCAGCATGTATTATACAGAATACACAGTTTTGTGTACTCACCTTCAAGACGTTCTTGGACTCGTTTCATGTGGGAATTGGTTCACTACTACAGACTGGAAGGATGCCGACTCTCATGTTAGATTCCGCCTGCACCAATGTGTTTGTGTTTGTTTCCTGTGTCTGTCTGTCTTCCGTCTATTGACTTTCCCTCTCAGTGTGAAAGGCTTGACATGCAGTGCTTCAACAGGAAACATGGGCTCTCGAGCAGCTCCTCTATGTTATCTGAGGCTAACTCTCTCCCCAGGTCCCTGCTTAGTGTTCGGAAAAGAGCTGTAGTGTTGAGATACCGGCCTGTGTCATGCTGTGCTGTGGCTCGGCGGTGATCTGCTGTAATGTTTACCTGCTGCATTGCAGTCAAGGTCAGTGGATTGTGATGGCTATGGCCCAATTCATAGGCATCAGGTGAAACCTGTTGGAGGAGAGGAGCTGTTGCATGCTTTACAATTCACAGCGTGTATCTGCTCTTTTGCCACCACCCTTCTGAACTGCAGATAAGGATATATGTGGATTTCGTGGTTCTGGGTAATTTTCCTGCAGGGTGACAGTCAGTCACGTCTGACAGTGTCTCTCTCACACTCTGCCACAGTTCTGATCAGCTCCTGTGACTCTTTTTGGCTGAAGTGTGCCTTCAATGGGCTTCACTGCAAAAGCCTATCAACCTCTGTTAACGAAGTGGTCTGACAAAAGTAACAGTTTGGCAGTTTTAGGGAATAAAAACAGGAAATGAAGGGTCAAAAATATAAACATCATGCAGGGGTTTCAACCTGTAAAGCCAACATCTAATCATTTGCAAATTTACATTTTATTTTATTTAAGAAAAACCTAACTTTACATAAAAACACAAAAAATAAACTGGACATCAGGGGGAAAACACCAGAATTTAAAAATACACACCTTCCTTCTGCAGCTGTCTCCTCTCGGTCCAAATGTACAGACAAAATATAATGTTGGATGAACCTGATGTCATTTCATGCTGCTCTGGAAAAGCAACACTTTTCCAAACTTCTGTGTAAAACCATGGAGTAGAGCAGTAGAGTCACATCTAAGGAAATTTGAACAGTGATCAGTAATCACTGCTGTCAATCAGGTATATAATCCCTACCTGTCTGAAAACACCTATGAGCCAAGACCTCCCCTCCCATGTGGTAGCTGCAGAAAATTACAGTCTGAAAACAGAGTCCAGAGAAGGGGGTAGAATTCTTGTTTCCTCTCAGACCACTTGAATTACAATATGCTGAAAGGTAATTATGGAATTTTTGCCCAATGAAACCAAAAAACACTATCAAGCAGTGCAGCTTTAAAGACCACGTCAAAATTCACTTCTTCCCAAATGAATGAGAACGACATAATAAACTGGACATTAAATATGTGATAAGCTACTTTTATCTGTAATGACTACAATATTGAATACATATTCTGCTTCCTCTCAGTGGGACAACTGTCCTGCTTCTTGGGAAATAATGAGATCAAGTGTGATGGGCAAGAGGCTGACAAGCAGAGTAGCTTTCAAAGTTGCTTTCAGTTTGTTCCTTGCTTTTGATTTTTTGACAGCCACAATGGAAAACCCTGACTCATATAACACATCACTTGAAAGGCAACAGAAGTTTGAATGCCCATCTCAACAGATGGGCATTCAAGCCTTTTTTACCAATACTCAATAACACAAACGTAATTTGCATTAGTTCATAGTTAGTCTGTTTTTAAGTAAACTTCGACTTACCAGTTCTCCATTACACAATGCATGAGATTTGTGTCTTGGAAATAGCACTGCCCATTTAAAATAATTAAAATCTCAATTTAAAAAAAAATCTTTATCGTAGTTGTATAATTTCAACCATTTCAACCATAATTTCAACCACTTAAGTTTTTGCTACTTAACGACATCACCTGAGCCATGTTTTCAGTTTCTTAATGACTTACACTGACTTCTATCTGGTACCTGCGCGACACGATAGAGGTACCCTGGGCACTGAAAACAGACGCCATGGGCTCATGAATCAGCAGCAGAATGTGACGACCTGGGAGTGGGAACAGGCTCAGATCTCCTATGCAGTACCAATACCTTGCAAGTTTAACTTGCAAAACGAGATACGAAATGAATGAGGCCATCAAGTTCGTATTCACAATTCCAGCAGCACTGCATAACTTTCATTAATATTTCACGAGCTGATCTCTCATGTTTAAGAGACAACGTGTTTATTGAGACAACGTAAATCCTTAATACTTTACCAGGTGTAAAATGCAGTGACCCCTAGCTTTGAAGTCAGTATTCAGATAATGTAGCCACATAAAGATCACATGTTAAAACCAGGTATTTACAAGGCCATTGATTGTCCTTCATGGCTCTACGTGTCTTTATAGACCTGAGCTAACCTTTGCTGTCGTTGCTGTCTGCCGCCTCTTGCTTCAAATACAGACTTTAATTGTTTATCAGGGTCATTATTATTCGGTCACAGTCTGTGACGGCGGCAGTAGATCCCTAATAGGGTAGCAGGAGAGTCATCAATCACTGTGTGGCGGGCGGGAAACGCTTGACACATGACATCTACAATCAAAACAGCAACAGCCACACACACACTCCCCGCTGCTCACAAGCTCCCCACAATTAGTTTCAAGGCTCATTTATGTTCCCTTTACATACGTAAAGAAAGACATCCGTTTCAAACAATGGAACCGTCACTGCCCACATACTTAAGGAATTATACATCCACTAGTGGGCAGTCAAGGGTATCTGTATTTAACGTCGCGCAAATGAGCCCTTACGAAGAATTTTAGTGGTTTGGCATTACACCCGCGCCATAATTTCACATTTGGTCTCACTCTGCAAAATTTCAAGAATGCTTTCAACCTTCAAACCAGAGCAAACACTATATTAAATTAAAGTAAATCAAGCATGACAATTACCATCAATACCTATTGTGCTGCTCATTTTTTCTGAGTGTTCCTTGTGCTTTTAGCCACAATCAACAACGTTCAGAGAAAGGTGTCAAATGTTTATCTCTGTGTAATCAAATCGTTTGTGAGTTTGTGACTGTTGGGAAATCAGGTCATGTATGCCTATGGCTGCAGAAGGCTTAGCTATCAGTTAAAGTGTGCCAACAAAGTCAAATGTTTTGAGCTTTGATGCATTCTATGTATTCTATTCAAAGTATTCTTTTTTTTAACTTTTTTTTCTTGTCTTATGTATTCTGTGTATTTCAGTTTCATCTTGATTTGATCTTATAAAATGGGTCCTATTTACAGTGTTATGTTACATTGCTTGTGGTATTTTATCCCAGCTTTTTTGTTCACTCTATATCTTTCATGTGAAGTGCTTGGTACATTTCTTTTTGGCGTAGAACTTCAAGCTGCATTTCTTATGCGAAAGGTGAGGTCAGATGTAATTTGATACAATGCTTTCCAGCATTAGCTTTTGTTCATGAACACCAGGGGCCGGAATCATGAAGTAAGCTCAACAGACTCAGGAGCTCAGACATTCGCCAATCACACTAAGCAGTATCATAAAGGTTATCAACCCAGGGTGTGTGACGGGTTAGAAGTGTGTTCACATATAAAAGGCGCAGTTGGCACCAGGTGACCAATCACAGACATGGACAGGCTGCGCTGCATGTTTCTCACAAGAACAAACTATCATTTTAAACAGATATGAGGAATTTAAAAATCTAACACAAGCTAAAAAAACAAAAAAACAAAAACAAACTGACAACAAATTGTGTCAATTTCAATAGCACATAATTAAAGTGTTATACTGCCCCCGTTACCCGCTCTGAGTCTAACTCCACCCACTATATGATTACATTACATTACATGAGAATTGTTACAAAGTCAGAAGATGGTGATGGAGGTGATGAGGGTCTGAATGTCCAGGTGTGGATGTGAGACAAGAGTTGACAATTTTAGGTGTACTATCACCAGTATTGATATCACAATTAAGTCATATCATTCCATTTTCAGCTAAAAAAACAACATGTTTCAGTGTTTAATATCACTTTAAGGCACAATTGGATCACACTGTGATTACAACTGTCTATTGTCTTACATTAATGTGGTGCTTAGATGTATTTTTACATTGTGTACGACAGTTTGAACTTAAAAAGTCTGAGAGTAAGTTAAGAACAAATATAAAATCAGAATTCAAAGCCAAACAGAATTTGGCTTATTGTTAAATATTTGATCAACAAGTCAAATAGCACTTTACAGAGCAGGGTTTAGACAGTTTGGTACTCATTCCTTCACCCTGAGTACACCCCGAGCTTTCTTTCTTTTCTGTTTCTACCTCACACTGAGGTCGACGGGATCTTCCAGGGGAAGTGACTGGTCAGTAGGTGTTGCTTTTAGATGTTTTGATCCATTATCTGGAACAGGTTATGTTTGCAGTGTAAGTTACCATGGAGATTTACCTCCTCATTCCTCATGCCCATGAATCCTTAATTAATACAGATGTAGTTTAAAATAAAAAAAATAAGTTTCCCTTTAAAATGCCTTCTTAGCTTATTTCAGTACCACATGATGTAATGTGAAAAAAATCCCCCGTCTTGAACATAACACCATGTTCTGATGTGCAAACAGTGTAAACTCTGCAGACCCACACAGGTGTTTCCAATTATTCTGGCTGATTAGACGGATGCTCATGCCACACTGATGCCAAATTTGATTTGATGGGAACTATTTGATTTGTGTACACTTTTTGCTTCAACATCCAACTCATAATATTTGGAAACTTTCCTAAACTCTATCCAGCGTGGAAGTAAATAGATTTTTTTGCGGGAGAAATATGGATGTCTGTTATAGTGCAGTGTTTTCAGTTGTGGGTTTTTAAGTTCTCCTGATTGAAGAAGACAACCTCTTCAATCATACAGCCATCCTGAGTTGTTCAGTGACCTGGACCAGTGGTAATCATGGGAGTGTTCCATCTCTATCCATCCCGCATTACCACAATGTGACATCTTCTTTAAAAGGCTGCATGAAGCTACACTGGGAATTACAAAAACAAACCGTAAAAAAACAAACACTCTTTCTGATAGGGTCAGGGAGATGTTAATAACATCTGTAAGGGACACACAGGCTAGATGTGTCTGGAATCCCTCCCTGTTTGCCACCTCAAATATATACTATAGACATGGAGACATTTTGACTTCCTAAGGCAGGAAACACTATTGATATCACTATAAGCCTGCTCTAAAAAGGGTCTTTACACACGTACTATGTGAAGTAATGTCCATGTGTTAATAGTTTTCTTTATTTCCAGCGTGTAATTGGATCATAAGATACCAAAGAGCACGCTCCCAGCTGTCTCAGGTGCCAACATCCATGATATCAGCCTGTCACTGATTTCTATGTAGAGGTTTCAGGTTGGATTTTTGGTGAAAAACCTTCCGCTCATTCTTTAATACCTCTGTTCTGTTCCTCAACAGCCCCAACGGTACCGTTTGCTTAATCTGAAAGTCCTTCTTGCTACATGAAAGAACAATAGCCTCCGAGTTGCAACTACATGCTGAAAATGGTCAGTTTTGACAAAGTCACACGTCTTGTTAAGTGGTGTTTTCTCTTGTGGGGATTTAGTCATTTTGTATATGTCAAATGCATGCTGTAGTTCATTCTGTCTGATATTTCAGAACTATTATTACGCACATGTAATCTAATTTCCTTTAGAATATCTGATCTATATCTGACAAGTTCTCAGACATCCTCAAAATAAAATACACACAACATATTATTTTTGGTCTGTTTATGTGTGTCCTAAAATATATCTGGACTTACAGGCTCCATCGTGGGTAAATAAACACTCATGTAAAAATATAAATTAATGAACGACTGTGTATAATGTCAGTGTATCCTTATGGGCATTTTTAGCGACATTTTATTAAATTCTGACTTTATCTAGTGGTGTAATATTTCTAGTTGATAAATAGCCAACATTAAGCATTGTCACACATTCAGTAATTAAATATATAAAGGCTTATATCTGTGAGCTCCATACACACCGCTTCAGCCTTCACTTGTTCTAAAAGCTTGACAAGTTGATACATACATTGTAAGAAGAAATTC
>JAPQRN010021837.1:0-31932 GCA_037367275.1 Coranthus polyacanthus | reverse complement strand
TATCTATCTATCTATCTATCTATCTATCTATCTATCTATCTATCTATCTATCTATCTATCTATCTATCTGTCAGTCTGTCAGTCTGCCTATCTATATATCAGTCTGTTTGTTTTGATGTCTCTGAATAATTCAAACTGTTCTTCTTCAGTCTGTTTCTCTCGCTCCCTCTCTTTCTCTCACACTGTACCTCTCCCGCTCACTACCCCACTCTCTCAATGGTGCAATGGTGCCCACTGTGGTCCAGTTGTGGTATTACATGCGGTACAGAATTGTGATTTACACTCCTCAAAAGGAAGTGTCATTTTCAGCATATCTGACAGTGGAGTTTGGGACAACTCATGTCTTCACTTACTTATCAACATCACTGCAGCAGCGCAAAATGCTGACATTTACCCCTTCAAATGAATGCTAGTGATGAACCATTTTAAATGAATTCTGAAATGAATTTTCCCAACTTTTATGTTGTTGGACAGTGTAGAAATCAGGCATACCTATGACTAATGCATCTATTCTGTTGAAAAGTAACATGACATCTGTTATCCCAAACTGCAGTAAGATGTGCAGAGAATGGCAAGTTCTTTTTAGGAGCACACTGTTTGTTCTCTGTGGGATTAGCATAAAGAATTGATGGCCTCTTGGAAAAATACAAATGGCAACAAACAGATTCAGAGTCGTGAAAGCTGATCTTGTGTTTTTTGGGTCACATTCAGTCGGTGTAGTTAAGACAGTTGCAGTTGGTTCTGTTGAGAATAGATTCGGAGAATATACTTTGTGACAGTAGTGCATTTATGCACTATGTGGTCTGGGTAATTCTATGCACACAGCTGCGTTTATGTATATATGGTTGGTGTTGTGTTTTGAATTGCTCATTCTAGGATTTAGGTTGTTGCTACAATAACCTCAGATAGTTTGTTACATATATAGACTGGTACCAGTGACACCTGATTCATCTTTTGAATGTGTTGTAAATGTGTGCAGCATGCAGAGGCCTCTGTTGTAGCATGACCTGCATCGCGCTTAGCAAATCCTGACGTGTCCTTTGTTGTTGTTGTTTTTTCGCCTTTTTGTCCCGGAGAAGGAGCAGTAGCAGCATAAATAAATAAATCTGTATTAGAATAGCACTCAGTGAGATGGCTGAATATTTCATCATCGAGTTATTTCCTTTGGATGACTACTGGGACAATAGACAGTTAGAAAGCTACAGTGCCTCTCAACCTTAAAATTTTGCTAAGGCGTGAATTGAATAAAGTGCAGAATTTTCCAACACTTATGAAATAATTGTGTGTTTACAGTAAATGGCTTATGAGGCCAAGTGTGGCTTGTTTATATGTAGCTGGAGATGAAGACAGTCTCTAGAAGATTGTAATGAGAAGAATGTAAAGATGAAGAGATTTGCCACCCATGAGAATATTGTATTTTACCTAAAAGAGGCTACACTGGACAGTAAAATCTTTATCCTCCTGAATGTCATCTTTGGATTGTTCCTCCCAGTGGCCAGTCGCAATGTGACACACAAACAATTAGCCTGCCTGCATGATTTATTGAAACAGGAATCTGCCTGCAGGCTAGGGTTTCTGTACTGTATCTGTTGTGAGTTGTTATCAGTGATTTATAGGAGAGCTTACCTCCACAGAGGGAAATGTCTCCAGCCTTGCC
The DNA here is from genome assembly GCA_037367275.1 of Coranthus polyacanthus. Lineage (NCBI taxonomy): Eukaryota > Metazoa > Chordata > Actinopteri > Kurtiformes > Apogonidae > Coranthus > Coranthus polyacanthus. The sequence continues at coordinate 30,275 of JAPQRN010021837.1, read as the reverse complement.
TCAGGTTTAAGAGTTATAGTCCATACTGGTGTAGAATAACAGAATCTGCACAAAGAAAAAGCACAGCCGGGAAATTATATTAATTTTTTTTTGGATTGGTGTCATTTCATGGATGACTTTACCTGTAATAAGATATAAAAACAAATGACTTGCCAGTGATGTGACATACAGTAGAACTCCATGATTTAAGAACCAGTAATATTATGAAGACTAATCTGTATAAGAGTTTAGTTTTCGATGGTTCAGTTAACTGCCTTTGAGGTGAATTAACTCTACATCTTCAAAGTCAGACCTGTCTGACTGCATATTTGATATAATCTTTTATATAAATGAAAAAACAGCATAGATGGTATATTTAGAAAGTTAATGGTGATGGTTTGTTGCCAAGTGACTTTTCCATGAGGCTATAAAAACAAGCATGATTGCCCGATTCTCTCCCAGATCTCGTTTGTCAGTTGATTTTGATGGGATTTTGTAGGACGCAGCTTTCCATTTATTAACTCTGTATGTGTGTGTGTGTGTGTTTGTCTGTGTGCCTGTGTGCCTGTGTGTTATGCTTATCTACATCCATGTGTATGCGTGGGTGGGAATATGCATACAAATGTTTTGTGTGTATCATTACATGTATGTCTGCACTTCTGTGTTTGTCTCTGTGTGAATATGACTGTGTGTATGTGTGTATGTTTGTCTGATGTGTGTGTGTGTACCTGTGTGTGTGTGTGTGTGTGTGTGTGTGTGTGTGTGTGTGTGTGTGTGGGTATATGTGTCCCATGCCTATCTGCATGTGTCCTCATGCGTCCTGTGTTTTTTATAAAAAAACACCAAACCCCACCAAAAGGGACTGCAGAACTCTGAAGAGAACGCCAGGATCTCCATCACCTTCTTCCGGCTGTTCCGCGTGATGAGGCTGGTGAAGCTGCTGTCTCGCGGGGAAGGGATTCGGACCCTGCTGTGGACCTTCATCAAATCCTTCCAAGTGAGGGGAGAACCGGACACAACATGCTAGAGCAGGGGGTTGGGTTTACACAGGACAAATGACAGAAAGTGGACCTTTAACCCTGTTGTGACACAGGAAACCACAGTTATATCTAACATGTATTTGTTATTCAGTTGTTAACAGCTGTTGTAATCACAACAAGAGATTTATTTGCCACTTTGAGATGCTAAAATGCCAACCTTTAAACATATTTATTTTTATGTTTAATTTTTTGTAGTTTTTGTTTTAGTTGAGCATAGATGCACAACAGAAGTTAACATACAGGTCAGCAGGAGTAATACATACACCTCATACATAATCAGTAGTTAATACATAACTTTAGTTTTATATTAAAGCTTACTCTCCTGGCAGTGCCAGGACGAAACAGAGGCATAAAACCAAAACACCAACACAATATTCCCAAAGGAAATATCGTTGAAATATTGTTTTAAACAAAACTTGTATCCAACATTTTCACTTACAAATCCAGTGTATGAGAGATTAGGAAATAGTTGTAAATATGATAGAATTGGTAAACCCCCAACCCAAAAAAACATTTAACAATACCAGGTATTTCCTTTCTTTCTGTGTAATCTTCAAACTTGAAAAAGGTAATTATGTTCCTAGATAGCTCAAAGTCATACAAAACACAAATTTCAACTTGAATCTGAGTCACACAGGGCTAAAAATCTGATCCTTGTTCTTGTGTAAATCCATCCAGGTGGAGTCTCACAAGCCACCCCTCCTTTCCTTGCTTCCTCCCTCCTAATCTCCACTTCTTATGGATGCCGAGCATCTTATTGTTTAAAGTACTCTTATTGTTTTAAGTATGATGGGGTAGGAAAGAGGGAAGATGTGAGGTACCGGAGAGGAGGTTTAGGAGTCTCAATCTAGAAGTAGGGAGGGATGTAGGGACAAAACATACAGTTTTGGGAACAGGCAGGAAGTACAAAACCTTTACCTTAACTTTTTTCTTCTTTCCTCCCCTCTCTCCTCTTCTTCCTCTATTTCTTCTTCTTCTTCTTCTCCTTCTAACCCTTTTTTTCTCTACAACACCCTACTACTAACCCCTGGGAGCTCACCATTCCCTGTAGGCGAGTTAAGCAGTAGATAAGTTTAATGAAGCACTCCACCAAAAAATGAAATCATTTGATAGAGAGTTACGGGGAAAAGAAAATAATCTGTTCTCTCTCTTGTGTTAGTTGAGATGGGCCACTTCATGTTACAGCACAGTCACAGTCAACAGACGTGATGGTGTTCAGGTCAAATTCATCAATGCGTTGGAACATCAGTTAGCTACTTTTGGTTGCTGATGTGATTTTGTTCTTAGATTTTTTGCATTGATGCAGATGTTTTGTCATGATTTGGCCCTCCTCTCCCAGGCATAGGGGTAACGTTAGCCAGGAGCTCAGTTCTGCTCTGTAGCCCAGGTGTGTAAATGTAACATACCTGTTCTGGCCATGTTTGGGTCTTTTCCTATGTACATGTATTTGTTGGGACTGGTCTCCTGGTTAAAGTCAGAGAGCAGTTTGTATTTTACTGAGGTTTTTTTCACTCCTGAGTCAGATGATTTGTCCTGGACTGTTTTTGGTGTTGTGCCACAGAGGCATGCTGATCAATTCACAATCATTCATGTAGTACCAATTGTTTTCTTAAATTTTACCTGCCAATATTAACGCCAAAAGCTTTACATGTGAGGTCAATCAGACTTGTTAACGGCAATTTTCTAAATCACTTGTCAGCCAGTTGGATGTGTCCTGCTCTATTTGCATGATAGTGAATGGTCTGCAGCCTTTGTGCAGGATGATACAGTAACTGACTTGTACTGACATGTCTCTCTCTTCTTCAGGCTCTGCCCTACGTAGCTCTGCTTATAGTGATGCTATTCTTCATATACGCAGTCATTGGCATGCAGGTAAGCTGTCAACTTGTCCCATTGTTTCCCGCTCTCTGTTGTGTTCTCTTCTCTCTTCTAGCTGGCCTCCGTCCTGTGTCTGTCCTCTTGGAGTTTTGTCGTCAGAGTTGGTCTCATCATCTTTTCTCTCCTACACTTTTCTACCTCTTCTAGTTGCTTTGTTTGTTTTTCTTTGTCTCTTTTTGTCTCTCTGTCTCTGTATCACTGATGATGAGCGGGCCACACTTTTAATTTGATTGGCTTGGGACAGCTGGCCTCTAATTCTGATTGGCCCAGAGAGCAGTCACTTCCTCCTGTCAATGCTGACACCATGTCTTGTTTGCTGTGACTACCTCCTTCCCTTTTGTGCAGATGTTTGGTAAGATAGCGCTGCGGGACAACACACAGATCAACAGGAACAATAATTTCCAGACGTTCCCTCAGGCAGTGCTGCTGCTCTTCAGGTAAGTCTACATCCCCTTAATCTTACATACTTAGTGCTTTTCTTCTTCTTTATCTCCCTCATCCTTCTCCTAAACATTTCTCCTCTGTTTGTTGATTCAGAACTCACACCTTGCTTCTGTTTTACATTATCAAAATTTACTTCCCTAAACTCTCTTTTTTTTTCTTATCATCACCCTGGTTTCCTCTTCCTTCTACTATTCTTCTTCCTTTTCTATTTGGGTTAATATTTGTAATGTACGCACACTGAAAAAAAAAGGTTCTTAGTTCTTTTGTGATCTCCTCAATTTTCTCTTTTGTCTTTTCCATGTACTATTTCTATTTTACATTAGAGGTTATCAGTGACATTTCATGACAGCTGTGGGTTAATTAAATGGCAAGATATCTGTAAATGTCAAGCCATAAATTTAGCTGATTCTGTGACTAAACTATGGAAAAAATATTTTTCAGTTAGTCTAATAAGACCATGTAACTGCCACCGTGCCAAGATTTAAAAAGGTTTAGCTATGAATATTAACCGGTGATATCTGTAATATCACTGTAACAAGAATGACAATAAAATCTGTCTAAAATAAACCCTAGTTAGCAACTTCACCAGAAACCAGACTTTTAGATGCATCTGTTTGCTCAGTATTTTGTCAGATATGTTATAAATTTACAGCCAAATATTATGGTCCACTGACGAGGACACCTTGTGTCAGAGAACTTCACCGATAACTTGTTTAAAGTGCCAGGATCCAGTCCCAGAAGCCTGTCTGTCCTGTGTTTGTGATGATGGTAAGATTCCATGTAGGGGACAAAAACAGAAACTGAATGAACAGATCAGACACAAACTACAAACATTTCACATTTCTATGGCAGGCAGCTTAAGTGTTTTGCCATAAATCAGGAATAATTCATTCATTTCTGTCCTGACTCATACATGGAATGTATCACCATTTAGAGCACCAGCGTATCTGAATAGTTTTCGCTGCCTTAGTTATCATTTATCATTGCCTCTTTTTTCAGTCCAGAAATGTCAAATTCACAAGTACTGATGTATTTAGAATGAAAGAATTTAAATATAGAATCATATTTGTTTACTGTTGAATGTGAATTCTGTGATTGACTCCTTTTATTGCTCTTTATGCTACACACTAACACTTGTATTGTATATATGTGTGTTTGTGTTTCCGTGTGCATGTTTTGGTGTGCGTGTATGTGTCATTCTATACGTCTATGTGTCTGTGTCACTTTGTTCTTGTATGCACATATGCATACTTGCACACATCCATATGTCAAAATGTGTGTGTTTATGCATAAATGTACACGTGACTCCATGCTGTCACACATCTATGCATGTGCTTTTATCAATTTTTGGTGTATCTGTATGTGTGCACGTTTGCATGCATATCTGTGTCGATATTTGTCTGGATGTGTGGTCGCGCTTGTGTCCGTCTACTAGATGTGCAACAGGTGAGGCGTGGCAGGAGATCATGCTGGCGTGCTCACGCATGCGGCCATGTGAGAAAGGATCGACTAATGAGAACAGCACTTCCAATGAGGACTGTGGCAGCCAGTTCGCCATCATTTATTTTGTCAGCTTCTACATGCTCTGTGCCTTTCTGGTGAGTACAGTGACAGGAAAGGGAAATAAATTGAAAGGAACTGCTTAATGAAATAACAAAAATAGGACCGAAACATAAGAATACAAATAATTGCAATGAAAACATATGCAGCACATATTCAGAAAGTGTTTATAGTTTATAGTTCTTGATACTAGCTGTGTTTTATTACATTAGACTAAGTGTAGCCATAGTGGCAAAAAGCGAGACAGGAGTAGATTTAAATAATTTACTTCATTTTGACTTTGAGTGACTGTTACTGATTTACTGCAGATCATCAACCTGTTTGTGGCCGTCATCATGGATAACTTTGACTATCTGACACGAGACTGGTCGATTCTGGGGCCACATCATCTTGATGAATTCAAGAGGATCTGGGCTGAATATGATCCAGAAGCTAAGTAAGTTTAGAGAATAAGTATTATGTCTTCTTTAGAGTAATTCATCTACCATCTGAACCCCAACCAGCCGAGGCAGATGGCTGTTCACCCTCAGCGAGGTTCTGTAAAACTGAACAATGTGACATCTGTGCTGTTTTTAGGGGGAGGATAAAGCACCTGGATGTAGTCACTCTGCTGCGGAGAATCCAGCCTCCCCTCGGCTTTGGAAAACTCTGTCCACACAGGGTGGCCTGCAAGGTATACACACAAACACAGAACCGCAAATCCCTATACAGTGTTAGCAGGCTGCAAAGTTTGTCGAAAATATACAGAAAACTTAAGCAGACCTTCAAATTCAAGGACTCAGAAACCACAAGTTTTTTACTTCTATTATTTTTGGGCAGAATTCAATTCACAGAGTCAAGTTTGTGTGATATCAGCGTGATGACATACATATGTCAGATACGCACATGACATAGCAGCTTCCACAACGATCCAATAGCATATTGACACCAGTCGTGTTCATGTAAAGAAAATATTTTGTATATTTAGACCTTGATATCTCTAGAGGAAAACTAGAAGTACTCAAACTACCTGCTCATTTTTAACAAATAGCCAGCTGCCTTTATCCATAAGTATGTGTATGTGTGTTCATTTTCAGCGTCTGGTGTCGATGAACATGCCCCTAAACAGCGATGGAACAGTGATGTTCAATGCCACTCTGTTTGCTCTGGTCAGAACTGCACTCAGGATAAAGACAGAAGGTAACAGACCCACATGTTAACTTATCCACACAAAAGCACATGGCGTACATTTGCATCAAATACACACACAATGCACTCACGGATACAGATGGATGAGACTGGATTTTTCACACTGAACATGTTGTGTGGTAATGTACATAACTCATGCGCATGTGTAGGTAACCTGGAGCAGGCTAATGAGGAGCTGAGGGCCATAGTGAAGAAGATTTGGAAGAGAACCAGCATGAAACTCCTGGATCAAGTAGTACCTCCCGCTGGTGGTATGGAAACACATTTTCTAACCATTTTGGCATCTATCTTATCCATACCATCAAACTATAATACAAGTACTGTGTTTTCTGTGCATTAACCTGCTATTTTTTTTTTATTTATTTCAGATGATGAGGTAACAGTCGGGAAGTTCTATGCTACGTTCCTCATCCAGGAATATTTCCGCAAGTTTAAGAAGAGGAAAGAACAAGGGCTAGTGGCCAAGGTGCCCCCCAAAACCGCCCTTTCTCTGCAGGTACACAAACAAGCACAGTTTGGATTTTCTCTGGAGCACAAATGTGTCTGTGCAGAAACAGAAGTTCTTGCGATCAGTAACCTATAGAAAGAAGACACAAAACAGACATGATTCTTTTGAGTACAGACACTTTGTTTTGGGAGTGTCACCATTTTATGTGACGTTTAAGTGCAACATTTTATGGTGTGTATAGGCGGGCCTGCGGACATTGCATGACATTGGGCCAGAGATTCGGAGAGCCATTTCTGGAGACCTGACGGTGGAGGAGGAGATGGACAAAGGGTTAAAGGAGCCTGTGTCAGCAGCATCTGAGGATGATATCTTCAGGGTAAAGGTTGGATACACACACCCTCACTCACTCTCCAGAGAGAGAAAGAAAGAGAGAGAGACATGATCAGCCTCCAGCTTGAAGCCGTATTATCACTCCATGCACTCACACATACATGCCTGCATGTGCTCGGTTGCTCAGAAGACTTCATTTGATTCCACACAGCTTGGCTACCAATTCATTTCAGATGCTGAACTACATTTTAAAGATTGGACGTCTGTGTTTGGATGCACATCGACACACTAAAAAGTGCTGCGTTGTTTTAATAACCCAACTGCTGGGTTAAGGCTATTGGTTTGACCTAACATTGGGTTAAAAATAATCCTCCAGTTGGAGATGAGACCTGAAATCCAGGCTCATCACTCAGTGGTTAGTAATGGCACTTCGCAGGAAGGAGGTCTTGAGTTTCATCCCTGGTCAAAGCAGGGCCTTTCTCTGAGGATTTTGGATGTTCATACGGCTCTCTCCAGGTCCTCTGGTTTCCCCCGCCATCAAAAACATGTATGCTAGGTTAATCAGCTAACGGTATGTGAATTTTTTACCCATTTTTGACCATGTTGGGTCAAACCCATAACCCAACATGGTGGTTTATAACAACCCATGGCTGGGTTTGTCCATATTTGACCCGGCACAGGGTTACCTAAATAACGCAAAATATAAATTCACAAAAACAAAGCCTTTTTCATTTCATTAAACAGTTGAGCTATGAAACTGTAGGTCTGTGACTGAAATTTAACACATACAGCTGCATGTTCACTAAGAGAGTAAGTTACACTATGTACGAGCTTCCCATTCTCATGTTATTACTACATTCTCATGCTGGTACATTTTCTTAGGTTTTTTTTACATTACATACAAATACAAATACAAAATGACATTTTTGATGAGTTGAAAATAAATAAGACCTTTTTCTGATGCATGGTTTCTAATTGAAAAATATGGAGATTTCATATTAAGGTTAAAGGATTGCTCTGCTCTGATTCCTTAAATTTCTTGCTAGAATTTATAATTTGTTTAAAAAATCAAATGCTGGAAATCCTATGATTCATTGCAAATGAATCTTGATTTGGTCTTTGCTTTGCATTTCCATATTTGCTGAAAACTTTTGTTGCTGAAAGCAGTGAATTATGAGTGATTGAATATATTGAGATAAAAGATATTTTGCTTGAAACAATATTGTAACTTATAGTGCTTTTCCACTATTCTCGATATCTCCTCTTCCTTTTCTGTTTCTCACCTCTTAATCTTTCACCGTCTCCTTCACACCTTTACTCTCTTTTTCTGTCTTTTCCTCTATCTTGATTCCTTTTTCTTCTCTCTCAATTTCTCATTGTCTTCTTTCTTTCCCCCCTCCACAGCGTACAGGGGGTTTGTTTGGGAACCATGTTAATTACTACAACCAGAGCGATGGCCGCGGGTCCTTCCCACAGTCCTTCACTACCCAGCGTCCCCTGCACATCAGCCAGAAGGGCTCACCTTGTGAAGGCGAGAGCCCGTCTCATGAGAAGCTCATGGACTCCACCACTTTCACCCCTTCCTCTTACTCCTCATCAGGCTCCAACGCCAACATCAACAATGCCAACAACACTGGCATGGCAGGGGTGGCAACCCAGGGCATCAGCCGATTCCCAAGCCCGTCCATAAGCACTGTGGACGGGCACACGGGGCAGCCACTCACCCCCATCCTGCTGCCAAGATCTGCATGGTGCTTCCCTCCAAAGAGGTGAGTGGAGACTGGACAATAGGATGTGTCGTCTCAAGTGCTCAAATTGTTGAGATTGTCTTTTACATTACTGTTTTGTTTATTCTTCTCCTTCCTTATTGTGCATTAAAGTAGGGCAGAGATCCTAGATCTTTATTACATGCTGTCCATTATTACAAATGTTTTGCTTGCCAGAAGGCTCTGTATTTGACCCACATTGCAAGTTTTCCAGCTAACTATCTTACTATAACACCCAACTTGAAATGTCAAGACTATATATCAGGACAGACATTATTCGTCCTTCTAGTTCCTTCATCTTCTCTTTCCTTCCTCCTCTCTTTCCCTGTCTTTTTTTAATGATGGCAAGCAGGACGTGTTTTTATGACTCCCTCATGCGGTATGTTGCCAGGGGACAAAGAACAAATGTGTGTGTGTGTGTGTGTGTGTGTGTGTGTGTGTGTGTATGTGCGCGTACGTGTGTTGTGTCAGTCCCCTAAGTGAGCGCAAAAAGGTTTATTTTCATACCATATAAAAAGGCATAGCTGTCAAAGTGCTATAGTGACACTTGTTGCTATGCACCGTACTGCTTTAGTTGCTATAGCAAAAGCCAGGCTACATGCTGCTGCTATGAAATCTATCTACCAAAGCCATGGATAGACTGTGTTTTGCGTGGCCAAACCCTCCCCATCAAGGGCTGTTGTTGCTGCCAATTTATTGTATTTAAAGGCAGGTCTGGGTTAGACACAATGTTTACCAATCACCTCTTCAGAAATTGTAATGTGTTATTCTTTGGTGACCTTTCATTTAGGACAACCGTTGGGTCAAAATTACTTTGGACTTTGTCAAGGTATCTTGAAATATTGAAAATCAACAACATATATCAAACTCTGATGGGAAGATTGCTATGAAATTTCTGAAGGCCATTTACTCTGACAACTTACCAATTGTGTGAGGGGTGTAGTAAGAATCAGAGCCTCAAGGCATCTCTGGGGGCACTTTAATCTTCTTAGTGTTATTTACAAAATGTATTTACCCTACCCAAGTATAGTAACTGGGTACCAATGAGGATTCAGAGTATTGGAAAAGCACAGCTCAGTTATCATTCCAGAGAGAAGGAGGTTGTATTTGTTCACTCTCCCTGCATTGAGGCAGCAGGTGATCTAGAAATAAGTGCTCCATTACAGGCAGGCATAAGCTTTCTGATGCACACTATCTTTGGATATGCTTGATTTAGCAGCAGTGTAACCCAGCTGCCAAGTGCAGAGAGCTTGATCAAACTCATCTAGAACAGTCTCCATCAGGTTTTAATGAAATGCTGTTCTAACCCAGAGTTTGCTGCGGGTTAGCCTTAAAATAGCTGTGGATTAAAGGGACATCTTGACATTGAGGAAGTCATGTTTTAGTGTTTTCTTCACCAGGCAGCAGTGAGAGGGGGAAAAAAATAGAGTTTGGTTGATCAAACTAAAGGGACCTGCAGAAAAAGCAGTTTGTTGTAACTTTCTGTCTTAATTCAAACACAACAAACAGATAGTTCTGTCAGAGATGAAATGTTGTAGTTTCTCTCAATTTCTCAGTCTGGTGAAGAAATTCAAATGTAAGGATGTCTCCTTGAAGCCCAGGTCTGGAGTATGAAACAGATCTGACGAGGTGACAAGACATCTTTGGGATACAAACAGCGTATAATACCAAGTTTGAGCAGTGTTTAAATTAGGGTTTGTAATGAAGGCATCACATCCATACACCAAACAGGTGTATAAAAAGACTGACACCATCTGATTGTAATACTTTATTGGCCTTCAGTGTAATTGATGACAACAGCATAAAACGTACCTTTAATTTCCCACTAGGCCAATACTCAGATACTACTCTCTGAGCATTAGCTAACAACATTAGCTGTTACAATCCATTACCGTGTCTGGTACCGTCTCTGTTTTTTAAAGATGTCTGCACCTTAGTTTTGCTATATGGTGTCATACTCCAGACATTGCCTTTAATGCTAGTCACCATTTTGCTTTAAAATATAGTTGTTACGCCCACCTGCTCCCCCTCGTTCAATTTTTTTCTTCTGCTGCCTTCTTCCTCCTTTTCCCTCCTCTTCCTCCATGCAGTAGTTAAACCTCACTGGGGTTTCTTAGTCTTTTTCTAAAGCTTCTTCCTGAGTTTTTCCCTAGCAGCTGCTATTTTTTTCTGTGTTTTTACATCTGTCTACATATTTGTCTACATGTTTTTGTGTCTGTGGTCTGTGTTTATGTTCATATTGTGTGTTTGTTTGTTTGCTTCTTTGTTTGTTTTGTTGCTTGTTTGTTTGTTCATAGCTCGGACTCTAGTGACAGCCATCTACCAATCATCCGGAGAGGGGAGGGGTCAACAGAGGAGACCTACGATGAGAGCTACGGCGACGACAGGGAGTACCACGAGGACGACCACTCGCTCTCCTCTGACATGTACTGCCCAATCATCTTAACTGATGAAGTTTTCATCGCCTACTGCACAACATGTGCTATGAATCTTTATAGTTTATGGGGTGGGTCTGCCATTAACCTCTTTATGTGTGTCTTTACACTTTAGGCTGGTGTATCATGATGAAACATGTAAGCAGTTGACTCCCATGGAGGAAGCAGAGGAGGTAGAGGACAGAAGAGGGGGAGGAGGATGGCAGTCTCCCAGGAGAGTCTTTCTCTGTCCCACTTCTCTGGGTGAGTTGACACACGGACATGTACTGACAGAGAGCGCTGGGCGAAACAAACATCTCAAAACAGGATCGGGAAGATGTTTATGTCGATAACGATGATAAGCTTTGGACTTTTTTACACAATATGGATAGATCTAACAGCCTACCACGCAGCAGAAATAAACACGACAGCGGTCAGTCTGCCTTTTTTGGCTTGCACGTCATTTACAAGTGAATGTTTGTACCGCATTTTGGCGTTATTTACAGGCGCTTTGCTGCTTCTGTCTTCTGCTGTTTGAGTTTCACACACACAGGGACTTCATGGCACATTCACATGTACCTTGTGAACTCTTTTCTTTTTAAATGTTTTCCTTATTTTCCTTTGTTTAAATACATTGGCCTAAATTCTTTCACTGCAGCATTTTTTAATAATCCAATGATAAAATATCCCACTCATTTCTACATAGGCAGATTTTAAGAATTCTATTAATAAACCTATCAAATTGTTATCGGGAAACTCTACAATGTCTCTACATGTCCCCTAGCACCTCTGTGGTCATTTTCAAGTTTTTTACAGTCATACACAATATGCATACATTTCAGCCTTTTGGCAATTATATGGAAATGGGTTTGATATCTTAAAAGCAACGAAGCACAGAGTAAAATGGTCTGCAAAATATGATATCGGTCAGTGGATGTTGATTAGTATAGAAGAAATATTGTGATCGTATTTTTGCCTTATTGCCCAGCCCTATGTAAAACTGAGTCATAGACAAGGCCTTGTTTTACTGTCTTGTTTACTTGTAAATATTTGTGGTGTGTGTGTGTGTGTCAGGGCGGAGATCATCCTTCCACCTGGAGTGTCTCAGGAGACAGTCAAGGCCAGATGTCTCCCAGAAGACAGCCGTACCGCTACACCTTGTACATCATCAGGTAGAAGACACCCACACTGTAAAAGCAAACAGAGATTTGAATTTATATCCCCATAAACAAGTTATAATTACAATATGTGAAGCTGAACTCCCACCTGTGCTCCCTCCCTGCTCCTCTCTTCCACTCCCGCTCTGCTCTCTCCCCTCCTTCAGGCTCTGGCAGTCGCAGGGTTGAGTCCTCTGCTAAGAAGGAGTCACTCACCGACCCTCTTCAGCCGGCTGTGCTCCACGCCTCCAGCCAGCCCCACAGGTATCTGCAACCTCCCAGCTGCACACACAAAAGGAAGAACTGTTGCGATGCATTTCCTTAAATTAACAAATAACCAATAGCTAGGACAATTAAATATGCATGCATTTATGAGGGACCAAAAGACAGGTGAATGTGAATCTGCTTCTGCTGTCTTTGTTTTTTTGTTTTTCTAGCGCATGGCAGTGATGCCTCCTACCAGCGGGTGCCCTCTCTGAGGCTAGAGGGCTCCAACTCCCATGAAAAGCTCAATACCAGCTTGCCCTCTGTCAACTGTGGGCCCTGGTAAGATGAAGCATCTTAAACTTGTAATCGTTTTACATTTTTAATTACCTTATATTGTTATTTAGGCTTTCAATCTGGCTTTTGATTTCAGTTTATTTTGAGGAATTGACTTGCATTTTATTTTTTCACACAATGAACCTAGTTTTGATGTTACTTTAATCAATATAATTCTTCTGTTAAACAAATGTAATACTCCCAGGTACAATGACAGTAATGGGAACAGCCGGGTGCCCACTCCAAGCCCCACCCCCAGCGCGTCAGCGTCCAGTCAAAGAGCACCACGGCCGGTGTCGCTCACGGTACCTTCGCTACTGGGAAAAGACTCCAGCTCACTGTGTCATGGCAGTGCAGGCAGTCTAGTGGAGGCGGTGAGTTGGCATGTGTGTGTCTGTGTGTGGCAGAGAACCTGAATTCAGTAGCATAATGATTCCCAACCAGGACTATGTGCGTACCAGGCGTACTTCTGCAGTTGCTAAGACGTATTTATAAAGGAGGTTTGATTAGAATAATAAATCCACATGCATTTGTAAGAAGCAAAAACCAGAAACCAGTTGTCAACAGTTGAGTTGCAGCTGAGATTAGATAAAAACTATTTAGGTAGCAAGTGGAAAAGTGTCTAAATGTGATGTATAAGCAAACTGTAAGTAACAGATCAATGTCAAATACATTGGTCGTCGTTTAATTTAACATTAATAATAAAATAGTAAGCTTAATTTATGAATAAACAAATGAAATAGAAGGCTAATAATATGAATAATAATAACTTTATTTGCATAGCATATTTAGCAGCTAAACTAATTAAAAGAAGGCAGGGGAAACAGTCTCATATATAATCACAATCTGTGACTTAAAAGACACTTAAAGTCACAGTGTGTAATTTCTGCCTCTAAGCGTCTCTCAATCAAAACAATAGACAGATGACGTCAATCACCACAAACTGCAAATCCACCACTTCTGTTACTACCTATCACAATAAAAGCCATAAACATAGAAGAAAAAAAGAGGTAACTCTTAGTATAAAATTTCTTACAGTTTCATTCACATTGCATTTACTTATAATTTATACGTTGCCGTAAATGTTTGATATAATGTAAGTACACAAGTCAAGAAAATATATAACATAGGCCTAGTTGTGTTTTATATTTTAATTGGAGATGCTACATACTGTGAGTTTAAAACAGCAAATAGAATGATGACAGCTGATTTGTAGGAAAAATATTGTAACAACTGTATAATCCATATGAGCAGTATTTAGCAGGTCAGTAAAGGGTATTTGAGCTTGTCGCTCTGGTATAACAACAGACAAAAAAAGTTTAAGAATCATTGCAATAGCTTATGTGCTCCTTTCACATTTTCCCACCAAATTAAACAGCCTTATCTTTCTATCTCCTTTCCTCCCTTCCTCTCCTACCTTTTCCTCTCAAGGTGCTAATATCAGAGGGTTTGGGCCATTTCGCCCAAGACCCCTCCTTCATCGAGGCGACCAAAGCCGAGTTGGCTGACGCCTGCGACATGACCATTGAAGAGATGGAGCACGCCGCCAACAACATTCTCAACGGCAACACTACCACAACCGCCACACCAAGCACCTCCTCCACCTCCCAGCACAGCCCCAATGGCAACCTGCTCCCCTTCCACACAGCAGCAGCAACACACAGGGACCGAAGGGTCAGTTTGAGTGCCAGTGAAGGCGGGGCGGAGGCCGGAGGGGGCAGAGGCTCCGTCCACGGGCCGTCCTCAGTGGAGGAGCGGCAGGAGCTGCTGGCAGGGGGGAAAGGACAAGAAGAGGAGGAGGAAGAGGAAGGAGTGAGGGAGGAGGGGCACCACAGAGGCTCAGTTGTGATTGGAGGAGCACGGCAGAGGAACAGCGGGCTGTTGGAGGACGAGGATATGGAGTGTGTGACGAGTTTGTAGGAGTCAGCTCGACGGGTTCAATCAGCCGACTCGCCCCTCTGACATCATCAGAGACTGACACTTGTCAGTGGTGGGTAACAGCGCCGCAGCTGGCTCTGTCTGTCCCCGCCCCCCACACACACACACTGTCTGCCTCTCGGCCAGACGTGACCGTTTTGGACAATGGCGGCCAGTGACGCAACCTTAAACACCTGATTATGAATTTGTCAGATTATATGAGTTTGTATGTGTGTGTTTGTAGTCAAGTACCGCTCTGTTTTTTTTGTATGCTTGTGTGTGTGGTCTATGATTTTCTCTATTTGTACGTGTATGTGTGCGCGTGTTTTCCACACGTGTCTGAGTGTGTCTCTAAAGTGCCTCACAGTTTTATCATGTCCTCAGAGTGTGAAGAGCAGAGAAGAAGCAAAAATGAAGGAACGGTGGGAAGGAAGTAACAGAAGCAGGAAGTCCTTATATGGAAGTCCTGCAGATGACATAGTATGTTTATTGTTTTCATTTCCTATTTTGGTGTTGTGTTATTGTTGTTTGTCTGGCCGCCATGAAGCCAGGTAGGGGACAGCAGACCAGCTCTTGGGGGGGGGATCAGTTAAGGATTCAAATCTGATCACACCTACTGGAGGTCAAAGGTCAACCCCTCCTTCTTGTTTCATTGATGATGAAGCGCTGTATTGAGTAAACAGGGCAAGCAAATCCCTGTTTGGAATCTCATTTCTCCTCCTCTTCCAAAGCTAAGGAACCTTGGAGCACAGCCCTGCCAGCCTGGGGGTGGGATTTAGGTGACACACCACCCCTAGCCAAGGGGGGGAAGGATTTGAGGGACGGACCAACAGCCGAAACAGGGCTGCAGCAGGGGGCCACTGGCCACTCTCTGGCCAACAGGAAGCTAGCCAGCTCATTACTGCTGGTCTGTAAGATGCCAGCGAGAGACAAACTCACCTCGTCTGTCACCTTGATCTGGCTTTGCCTCCTCTGCTGCTTTTCCATGTTTGGCCACGCCCATTTTTTTCCCCAGTCAGGAAATGGGAGCGTTTGGTGGCTAATCAGAGACAGCGAGCCCCCTTTTCTGCCTCATACCTCGCCGTTCCTCATACCTCCCTCTCTCCTTCCTCCCTCCAACCTCTCTGGTTATTGCACCCGTCCCTCTCCCTCCATCGCTGGGTTGAGTCCATTTTTGCTTTTTCAGCCCTCGGGGAGGTGTGTGTGTGTGTGTGTGTGTGTGTGTCGAACAGGGCAAAAGAGACGGAGGGTGGAGGAGCAAAACGGAGTGACAGATTGAAAGGAGAACAGACTCTGGGCATGGATCTTCAGAGGATCTGTCCGTCAATCAACCTCACTTCCTTCTCCAAGACCCTCCTCTTCCTCTCAGCGTGGAATTCTATTGGATTGCTGCCACACACTCTCTCTACAGACCACGCCCACTATGTATTTAACAGTTTAATATTGTGCAAAACTGGCTAGCCATGACTATTTTGTTTTATATTCATGATGTTATTGGTTTAATTTATCCTTGATTTGTTTGTACACTCGGGGTGCTGGTCTTATAAATGTATTTTTGCTTGGTTTATTTTAGGAGAATTTTAAGAGGTTTTAAGTATCGAAGCAGGGCATAGCGTTTGCGTACGAGTGTATAACTTTATCTGTGCGTGTGGGTGTGTGTCTGCGTTTTAGTACAGGACGTATGCGTGCACGAGTGTGTGAGATAGTGTGTGTATCTAAAAGAGGGTCTTTCTCTCTATCAGTATGCACCTTTTACAGATTGTATCTATTTATTTATTTATTTTTCCCAGAAGAGAAAAAAACGTGCGTGAGGATGTGTGTTTGTATGTGTGTGCGTTCGACTGGTTACTTATGTATTCTAAAAAGCTGATTTTAAGCCTAGACAGTAAATTAAGGTAGCATTACAAGTATGGTGTTGCGTGTGTGTGAGTGTGTATGTGTGTGATAATGGGCCTCCTTAACACAGGGTTACCATGGACAGGCATGCTTCCAAAGCTTTGTGATTTCTTTAGCACGGTTTTTACTTTTTTAGCCAAGCTGCAGAGTCAAAAGCCACTCTATCTTTGAAAATTAGTCATTGTATTGTTTTCTTTCCGCCTAGAGGTAATTAGGCTTAAGGTCTCCAGCGAGGTCAGAGTGAAGGTCAGGTTTACAGTGGGGATGAGTTTCGGCGTTGCAGCTTGGTCAGAAGGTAACAGGCCTTTGCCAGTTGCTGCTTTTCTTCTTCGTGGATGGTAGCTCTGAGTGGTAGAAGCACCAAATTCGTACTGCCACACAGTGAAGGGGTGGCGCCGTGATCGCTTTGGCTGTAATTCATCGTAATCACATGATTTCGTCACTTAAACCATAGTTTAAACCTCAATTGAACTACTAGGGCTGGTGAACAGATGCTGCAGGACTTCTAAATCACATCTCTTTGTCTAGGGTCTGCTTACATCACAAAATGTTATGATTTATTATCATTCGAGATAAACCCATTTTCTCTTTTATATAATAGAATTTTCCGACAAAACTGATTACTCAAGAGGTTTATTACAGACAGGAAATATACTGATAACTGATAAGATACGATGATTGTTTGATTAATGTAATAAATGATTGGATATTGATCAGAAAACGTTGTGTCCCAGATTGTCCCCCAGTGGGATTTTGCTGTACATTTTTTTTATTTCAAATGGCTTCTAGATAGCATGCTGACAACTTAGTTTGGATTTTCTGTATTTCAGTCAAACACACCTTAGCTTGGATCCTTTTTAGTGAAGGTTTGACCACTGTTTGTCATATTCAGGTAGGGATATAACACAAGGCACAGGTCTCTTTGTATCCGTTATATGTTCCCAAATCCATCCTGAATGATAGTATCACATCACTGGTACTAATTTCTAAAGCATGTCATTGGACTTAAAACTGAAATACTTATATATATATATATGTATCTACTAGACTCCAGGAACAAAACGCACAATCCCAGTATTGTGTAAAGTAGACACCCAGGTTGAATTCGTCTCACATTTAGAAACATCTCAATGCCTTTAGTCAAACAGCAGAAAATGATCTCCAGCAAAGTCAGTAATGTAATGTCTGATTGAAGGGAGTGCTTTTAATTTACCAACAGGGACTGACTGCAGAGCAGGTTTTTGGCAGGAAGGGTATGCATGAACACACTGCCATACACTGCATCCTGTGCCAGTAACAGACTTCTGACATTATTATGCAAACTAAATGTGAATGTTGAATGTGTTTTTAGTGGCAGTGCTCTTGTTTTCTAGTTATAATCAATGCGTGCAGAAGTCTGCGGTATAACAAGGATACCTTCTCAGACACGTTTGACATTTTAGCCTTTCTTTCTCACCTTGGATCCTTCGCTTCATAAAAACACAACAAAAAAGCATCTCTTTCTTTCTAATGATTTGGTACCATAAGCTAACAAGCTACTCGGTGGCTAGTGACATTATGAGTTTCAGTATAAGCTGCTTTTTTTTTTTAAGTCAAAAAGTCTAAAAGTAGGGAAGGCAGGCTGAAGCACTGTCGAAAGATATTACTGTTTGCGCGGAGCAGGATTTCATGCGAATCTAAGACAGCGGAGTTCTCCTCCCTGTTGTTTAATTTGATTTACATAATAAAAAATAAGGAATACAAGGCTCATTTATTCATCAATGATAAGTGTAACCAGCAAGCACCTGAACTGCAAAGTAGTAGGTATTGCATCCTTTCAATCAGCCAGTATAACAACGGCTATGATTGTCATTCTCTTCGAGCGGTTTTGAGAAAATATAAAAAACGGCAGCACTTAATTAATCATTCGATTATCACAGAACGACTCTCAGACTTTGCCACAGTAACGATTAAAACGGGAAGGTTTTCGCGGGGTCGCACTGAAGATAAATTGACGAGAACCTGAATCACAGGAGCGCTGAAATACTCAGCGTCACCTCCAGTGTTGTTGACAAAAACACATAAATAATGCACAGAATCTATATTCAGTGTATAAAGTCACTCTTAAGTTTCCATTCTAGGTATTTCGTCACATCTTACGGACGCACACAAAGTAACCCTGCATATCAGAAGTGCCGAACCAGGCTTTAGTCGTGTCTGTCACTGAGAGTTTCACAGGCCCGCGGTGCCCTGTGTGGACTGGAGCAGCATTGTGGTTTTTGTGTTATAACTAGGTTAGCATGAACTATGAGGTGTTGTGTTGCAGTATATGGTATGAGTGGGTGTAATCCTGCATCCCACAAGATATGCAAAAACAATGCAATAACTAAGACTGTATACAAGGTTCCTGAAGTAAATATACTTGTGACAGTGGTGTTTTGTTTTTTTTTTCTTTCTGTTTGTTATATTTCTAAGTAAACTCGGTGGTTTCCATGGCAGAGAAACCGTACATACTTGAAATCAGGTACATTACAGTGCAGTATAGTAAAGATGTATTTATTGTTTTCTTCTCGTGCCAGGGTGTTGGATCTGCATCTTTAGTCAAAAATGTGTATTAAGGCGGTGACTTTAAATTGTTTTTGCTCGTGGTTTAACATCCAGCCGGTGGAGAATGAACAGCTGAACTGTTATTCGGACGATTCGGCAGCAAAAACAACGACCTCCCTGATTCAATACTCATTGGCTGTTTCCCTTTCTCTCGTTTCTTTCCAGTTAGTTTGGCTGTACCATCAGTATTGCATGAGGGTTCACATGTTGACATTTGAGCGTGCCGGGTTTTACGTTCATTTAGTTTTTCGTCAAGTATCATATCACTTTTTGACAGAGTAGCTGTTTCTCTTCGGTGTACATACAATGAAAGTCAGCATTTCTTTTGGAGGGTAATTTTGCATATCTTGTGTCCATGGGCTCTAGTTTCATCATTTGACTCTTAATCCAGACAAAGACGGAGCTCGCGTTTATGTGATCGTCTTAAATGACGTGAAAAGCTACAGTATTGACGGCCCCCGTCTGAGGCCTGAGGTAGGCGTCGCGGTTTTGTTTCTCTTGGTTATGAATGTGTTTACACGTTCCTCTGTATGTGTTGCCATAGGTTCTTGTTACCGTCACACTTTGTCTTTAAATTCTGCCCTTTTATCTTTTGAAATGTGGAAAAGATGGACCAGTGGGGTTGATATGTATGAAAAGGACCAAATTAGGCATAATTCATTGGAACAACTCACTGCAGATAGCGACCAACCTCTAAGGCTGCCATTGAGGCCGCAGCCAGATAAAATAAACCCTCACTCCTCTGACATAAAATTGCCGTTAAAACGTCAGTAATTTACTGAAGTGTAAGTAGGACTTGGGAGACTGAATGGCAGGTTTCTGATAGACGGATGACAATCTAGTTGGAGGTTGACTGGCCTAGTAAGAATGTTATATAAAAACAGGTTTAATGGAGTGTTTTGGGGGATTATAGAAGGTTTATTTCATTATGTTTGGATTTCAGGACGGTGAATAATATATCCAAGTAATATTTTATGTGCATGGGTTTCTCTCTATAGGGATATAAAGTATTGGTCCTATGTGATGATATCTTTTGTCTCACCACTAGCCAATGATTGTATATTTTCATATACCATATATAGCAAGATATATACAAATATATAATATTTAATCACCAGAATGTTAGTGTAAGGAAAAGACAGGGCACTTATTTGGGAATGTAGTTAATGAAAACATTTTGGATATGAAAATGTGTTATGTAGGCCTACTGACCTGAGGTCAGTATGAATTTATTGTCCCAATTAACTGACTGTATTTTTGACCAAAAGGAACCAGCAGGGAATGATGTAATTATATTTCCACACAAAGAAACGTTGGAGCAGATGGTATACCGTGTAAGCTCTGAACAGCAGCCTGGTTGGTGCCTGGAGGCTGTGGCTCGAGTCGTAGACAAAGCCTACTTTGCTGTATTCTGTTGAAATCATCTTTACCACAGCTGGAAACGGAGCCATCCCCAGTGCTGCGAGTCCAGTATTTAGAAAAAAAAAGACTCTTTTTAAAATGTAGGACTTCCAGAAACGAGAAACTTCGACAGCTGCTTTCAAAGGCAACCGAGAGGTCTAAAATCTAACACGCTTAACGCTTGTCTTTTCGTTTTCTGTTTTGTGGCATTTTTGCTGAAACACGTTAACCTACCAGCAGCCTGTCAGTGCAGGTCAGAGTCTGGACTTTTTCCTACTGTAGCACCGAGAGACGAGCTGCTCTCCTTTATCAAACCTTCATCAGTGAGTCACACACACACACACACACTGTACACTTTTGCAAATACACAGTAGTTCAGCGACTATTAACCAAAACCTAACCAAAAACTCCACCTGTCAAGGACTAAATCTCTCTATGCTTTGAGCCATCAAAATCATGTAGCTTCTATTTTATCTTCCAAAAAGAATTTGGAGAACTTGAACAACGTCTCTGTAGAGAAATTCTCATTGGATGCAGAAAGTGGAGAAGAACTAAACAAGTAAGTCGTCGTTTATGCAGCAAGAAGAAGAAAAGGAACCGTCGGTTTTGGTTCAGAGGAGAGAATTGTACCTGAAATTGTTGTGGCACGTTTGGTCTACACGCGTGATCTAAGAACAGGAAAATCCACAAAATGCTGACGGAGAGGAGCTGCCGTAAGATCTGAGCTGCTCGGCGTCAAATAGATGCCACGCAACAGTTTCACAAAAAATACTTTACACATATGTCATTTTAACAGAACAGAGTTGAAGGTGGATCCTAGACTGTGCGCAGACAGTTACATAAAGCGCAGCAGAGGTCGAGGCTTTTCCTTCACGGATCAAGCGTCGCTGCAACAACAAAAAAAAAAACAACAAAAAAAAAACAACAAAAAGAGAAAAAGATATACGTTATATTTTCTTGTAAACTGAGCTGTTTGTTGATCACCGTTTGATCCCGACAGAAGTATTTCAAGATGACTATTTTGAATATAGATTTTATTTTCTTTTTTTCTAGGTAAACTCAGCATAGCCTGTTGTTGTAGGATTCGAATTAAAGCAAATGAAAACGTGACTTTCCTTTTGCGGAGAAACGAGAGAAGGACCATCTCTCTGGGTTTTGTTTGTTTTTTTTGTTTGTTTTTTTTTTCTGTTGTACAGATTTTACTCGATTCAGTGCTGATGAACACTTTACGAGATGAGAAGAGGGAGTATATTCTAAAATATATCACGTCTATTTTATATATTCTACATAGAAACACTTTATCTGAATTATAAGGCGTAGGGTGAGAGGTTGGATGCTGTGGTCTGGAGGAAGGTCAGGAGAACGTTTTGTCCTTGAAGAGAAATGCACCAGAGCAGGTTTGTTTGTTTGTTTGTTTGTTTGTTTGTTGTCTTGGTGGCATTTCCTGCGACGGACCCAGTTGAACCATCAGCTGATTGTTTTTATTAGGTGGAGAATTCATTACTGATAAGTTTCCTTTGTGTGAAAGTTTGCCTTTGTCTGCTTTTCGCCAGGACTGTAGTTGAGGAGGAGGAGGAGGAGGAGGAGGAGGAGGAAGGGTTTACAGATGTGAAATGACAGGACTGAGGTGAGGTTGGTCTTTTTCATTTAACAAGGGTTAAACGCGAAAGACGCCGTTAGATCTTTAGACCCGGCTTTAAGGAGAAAAGAAGACGACGCCGACAGCAGAAGTCGTGACAAACCGGATGCGTTTGGAAAGGCATTTCATTGTCACGCAGGATGGTTTCAAAGAGCGTGTTGAACCGCTGGGTGTTTTTCTCGTGCGTGATAGTTTTCATAGAGGCATGAAGTTTTCAGCACTCGGTCAGGAACGTGTTTTAATTTCAATCATCAGACATAGCAGGTCCGAACACCACAAGTCCGACACCAAGGTTACTCTGTGTTTCAGAAGAAAAGTGTGTTGTTGGGTTTTTGGTTTTGGTTTTGTTTTTTTTTTGTACCAGCTAGTGTTTCTAATAGCAACAACTGTTCTTAAAGGTGGCAGCAACTTTACAATGCAGACTGTCAGTGGATCTGCGGTTTCAAACAAACAAACAAAAAAAAAAAAAAAGAAAAGTAAAGAAAAGCCCAGCGTTAGTCATCAGAGTGGACTGAAAGGTACAAACCGTGGATTTTACCTACAAGAGCTACTTAACACTGCACCATGAATGAGAATTATTCCTCCCCGGTCCTCCCTTGAATGTAGGACGTGGTGACGTTCGTACCGGCATCGTCGACGCATCTGAAAAACCCATGTTTGGTATTTTAAACTCCTATTCAGGCCTCCTTGTTTCTTGGAAACGTTTGCCGGCTCGATTACCACGGACACGAAACCCCGACTCTGGGTGGTTTTGTCTGGTTTGGAAAGCCACCGACGGATCTCATTGGACCACGAGGAGTTAGAAAACCCACGGGTCTCGCGTGCCCGTGTGCGTAAATGCAGCTTTAATGGATGAGTTGGCCCGTCTGAGCGCATCATGTACATTATTGGTGTTTTTCTTCTGTGAGTTCTAGAAACGCCTCTTTAACAGCATGCGGGCATAAACAAAAGTTGTTGTTTTTTGTTTGTTTTGCTTTGTTTTCTTTGTTTGTTTGTTTTTTTTTTAATCTATCCCGGTCTGATGAGTCAGAGGATGCGCTGGAGGCTTTTCTGGCTCCGTCCTCCACTGGTCAGTAGCGTCCTCTGATCTTGTTTGCGGTCTTATTTCACTACTCATGCAAAGTGTTAAAGAGCCTTCGACAGGATTGAGCCGTTTCGTTAAGTTACCTTTCTTCGTCGTCGAGAGAAGTCTGTTAGTTTGTTTGTTTGTTTTTAATTGGAGAGAGGTGTTCACACAGAGACCAACAACCTATTTGTTGTAATATTAGTAGTGACGCTACTGTTAAATGTAGTATTTAATAACAGCACTATTTATGGTCAAAAAAAAAAAAAAAAAGAACTAGAGTGTGTTATTGTGCTTGCGGTAGCTTTGGAGGCAGGTGGCCATTTTGTAATGAGTTCTTTAACATAAGCCACTCCCCTTCACCTGCGCGAGGGATTTCATTGGTTCTGAGGTTGCTAAGTGACACTGGCCCAACATCGTTCGGTTTCCTCGGTTACCATTCTTCTTCTCCTTGGTGACGACTGCATGGTCTCACGGTTGACACACCCTTTTCTCCTCTTTCTTTTTCTAAAGGAGAGCTCTGGATTGTTTTCCATTCATGCATTTCATTTTAGATTTTAGAAAGGGAAAGAATACAAATGAAATAAATCAGAATATTAATTCAATCACTTTTTCTACTCCTATTTTCAATAAAAAGTGTAACAAAAAAAAACCAAACAAAAAGTTGATTTGTAAATAAGTAATGTACAGTTTGTATCTGTAACTTGTCAGTCTGTCATTGGTGACAGAGTCTGTCTTGCTTATAACGCACGCTACCAGTAAATAAAAAAGGAAAAAGTATATTTAGACTGTATGGTCCCTTGAAAGCAAGTTTTAAATTAATATCTGATGTATATTCCTGTAACATTGCATTTTTATCTGAGGAATGATGTTATTAAAAAATTGCAAATAAATTGCATTTCCTACAGCTGTGTTTTTCACTTCACTGTTACATTTGTACGTTTGTCCGTCAGGCCGAGGTGACTCCATCTAAATGATACTTCACAGCTGCATCGCTTCTGGACAAAGGAGCTACAGCGTTGCATGTCCATAACATTAGGCAAAAAAATATCTTTCATCTACCAGTACTTTCAGATTCTGGATTTACCGTACGCCTATAAGACATTTAGTTTCTTTACTGCACGTCGAAGCCTTGAGGAGGAACGTTTAACATTACGTTTCAGATACACACCAGCTCGTAGCTTCTGCAGCTCTCAAATAAATGACCCTCATGGTTCAGTATTATACGCTTCCGCCGTTTGACTGTTGCATCTCCGAATGAACCCCATATCAAAGCCCCGGCTAAGCAGAGTTACACTGCATCAGCTCAAGACAAAATGCTGCTGCTACTTTGTTTTCAAAAACCCCAAACTGTGAACAGACCCTTTGAACAAGAAATACAGAGTTTTAATGCTGTGGCTTTTCTTGAGCCAGTGACACATGAAGGTTCCAAACACAGGATTTTAACACTGAAAGATGAATCATACCTAAAATAATCAACTTTTCATGACCTCTGCTTTTCTAATGCACACATTTTGTAGTTTCTCGGGGTGTCTGCACACTAACTTTGCAAATATAACACACGATTCATTGATTCCTAAAGACACTGAAGATAGTTTTCGCCGCAAAGAAACAGATGGAGGAAGTGCAAATGCTTTTATTTCTATTGTTACCAGTAAAATACCTGACCTAGTAAATAGAAATCTCACACGATGAAGATGTGAACATGTGCCAGGAATTTTATTTGGTTCTAGATTATATTACTGTAAAAATATATGTTACAAAAGCTTTTAAATTAACTTCTACAGGTTTTCAAAACACTAAAGAGCTATGATAAAAAAAACTAACATTAGGTGTCAGGTTTATGAGTTGCCAAATGTCTTTTAAGATTTCCCTGCTGGGAAAACTCTTTGTCACAGTGTGGACACTTGAACGGCTTCACCCCGTTGTGACTGAGTGTGTGTCTCTTCAGGCAGTTCATGGTGAGGAATCGCTTCGGGCACAATGAGCACCCGTAGGGACGTTCTCCAGTGTGAGAGCGGACGTGAACGATGAGGTGACTCTTGCAGGAGAAACCCTTCCCACAGTGGGTGCAGGTGTACGGCGTCTCACCCGTGTGAGAGCGATTGTGCAGCAGCAGCTCCCCCGAGGACAGAAACGACTTCCCACATACTGTGCACAGGAAGTTCTTCTCGCCTTTATGCATCTGCATGTGTCGTGTGATGCCCGCTTTGCTGAAGCTTTTCCCACAGATCGTACACAGGTTGGAGGGACCTTCGTGCAAACGCTCATGCTGCTTGAGCGAGTAATTACACAGGAATCCCTTGTTGCACTGGCTGCAGATAAATATCCGTCCTCTCTTGTGGACTCTCTGGTGCTGGTAAAAGCCCGATGGGCTCGTGAATCCCTTCTCGCACTGGCTGCAGTGGTACGGCAGCGTGTGGAGTTTCATGTGGGTCTTCAGCTGATTCGGAAGTTCAAAAAACTTCTCACACTTTGGGCATTTGGTTTGTTCCTCTGTAAAGTTTTTGTCCACCGCTTTCGTGCTCAGGAACCTCTTGTCTTCGGCCGTGGGCTCTTTCCTCCTCCTCCGACTGCTGTTCTCCAAGTCGTTCTTCTTTTGCTTTCGTTCACTCTTTTTTACAAGACCGTCTTTTTGTTTGTGTTCCCTCTTTTTCTTTGAGTTGCCGTCTACTTTCTTTTTTTCCTTCCTTGTTTGCAGAGTCTTTGCTCTGGCCTTTGTGATGGATTCTTTCTTCTGAGCAGCAGATGTTGTGCGATGCTCCCTCTGGATGTGATCCTGGACTTTCCTCTTTACGCTGTGAGCAAATGAACACTGAGGGCAGATGAATAAACGTGACAAAGGACCTGGGAAAAGCATCACACACAGTAGGTTAGTTGTTTTTTCTTTTCAACTTTTCAACCCGCCTCATTTTTGAATTTTTGTTTTGCACTTCTTTCTGCCAGTGATTTGGTCTAACCTGTTTTCTTTGTTGGCAACCAGTTGTCCGCAGTGATGTCTGAGCTCTCATTTGAGTCTCCTAAATCCTCCAATGCGAGCGTATCTTCTTCACTGTCATAGTCATCATCATCCTCGCTGTATTGCTCAATGTATTTCTCTACTGCAGTTTGAGAAGGGAGAGCCAATGTGGACAAAATGATATCTTTCTCGCAGCTTCTTGAAGGAGCACGTTTAAAGACACGTTTAATGTCTTATCACAGGACGGTTGTAATTGAAATATGAATAAAAACCAAAACTGGTACAAGCTGTTCTGGATGAAAGACACATCTTGTCCTTCATCAT
Source organism: Coranthus polyacanthus (assembly GCA_037367275.1). Lineage (NCBI taxonomy): Eukaryota > Metazoa > Chordata > Actinopteri > Kurtiformes > Apogonidae > Coranthus > Coranthus polyacanthus. The sequence continues at coordinate 3,746 of JAPQRN010021837.1, read as the reverse complement.
AGTGTCGGCCTTGTCTCTGTTCAACTCACCAGAGCTCAGAGTCCCCAGCTCTCTGTGATGGAGCAGAAGAGTCTTCAGGGCAAAGGGCTGAGACAGATGCAGTCCAAACTCCTCTGAAACCGAGGCTGCTTCAGGGAGCCATGCTGCTATCTGAGGCAGACAGAAGAGCACAACGAGAACAAAGAGGTCGACAAATGAAATTAAACAAGTATTTACAGCCCTCTGGGCCACAACACATCCAGTAAAAATCCAGTAACACTTTGTTGTTGAGACTCAAAATTCGTTCTGAGCTGTGATACGGCACCGAAATAATGAAACATGGCATTGTAATATTAGTATATTTAAAATACCCATTACGGTTTCGGAAATAATTATTAGACCAAATGTGATTTTCTGTAGAAATTCAACGTGACCTTCTGATATTCTGTTCTTGGAATGTTATTGCATCAGATGTTCTTCATTTACATGTTACTTTTTATTGAGAAAATGTGGGTTTTTTTTGTCATTAATTTAAATACAACTTGTGTCTTTATTAAATTTAGAAAGCAAACATTTCATGTGTCTTTTGCCGGAGTTTTGCATCACATTTCCACAAAAACCCGATGACTCTTCTTTGTCACAGTGGTCTAATAACTACTTCCAAAGCGTTTTGTCAAAATCGCTAATGAGCCACAAGTAGTAATATCACAGTGAAAGGTGTTTAAATACAAATCCCCGTTTCTTCTCGCATTAACGTAGGCTGCTGTTTCTGTACCTGTTGCATGTCAGGCGCAGGCAGCAGCTGCTCCAGTCTGGACAGGAACTCAGCCACCAGCTGCTGCAGTCTCTGGTTGTAGGCCGAGCCATATTTTTCCGGAAAAACGTCCTACGACAACAGTGAAAGTTTTAGGAATTAATGTTGAGGACGTGATAAAAATGTCACTGAGGAGACAAGACGGGTTCACTACTGTAAAGACGTGGTGAATCATTGAATTTATACGCAACTGTGACTCAAGAACAACTATTTTTCTTCAACTTATCGACATTGTTTGATCTTTAAGAAGGAAAACAGAGACACTCGCCTGGAAGAAGAGCTCCTTTTCAAAGGGAACGTTCAACAACTTCTGAACCAAGCTGGCAAAGTTGCTGCATGAGGTCTTCTGTACATCAGCCTGTCAACGCGTAGACAACAGTTGATGTAATTCTCTCCACGTGCAATAATAACACGAACATTGAAATTGTTTGTTGTGCGTGTTCTGTGCGTGGAGCTGCTCTACGTTTTGTTGTACCAGCTGCTCAGTGGAGCTCAGTTCAGAGCTGCAGGCATGGATTTCATCCAGATGGGACTGGATGATCTGCAGGTTGGACAGGCCATCGCTTCGACACAACTCCAGAACGAGCTGCAACAGGCCAAGGGAAGGACAAGGTGGACGGGAAAGAGACTTATTTCATTGTGAGGTTCGGTTCTGTTCATACTTAGCTATGAAGGGCCGTTTTAACATTTGACAATAGTGCAAAAAAGCAGAGTGAGAACTACTATTAGAAATACCAAACTCTGTCTTAACGTAAACACGAAGGGACATTTTCTAGATTCCATATAATCTGCAATGTCTGTAACGCTCTTGCCAGTCAACCAAGGAAGAAAATAATAAAGGGGGGAAAAAAAAACAAGAAGCTTTAATTTGATCGATCAATGCCTCAGCAAACACATCCATCACCTGTGTTCTTCATGGGGTCGGAGACAGATAAAACCATGTGGAGGGAAGGCTTAAAGACCCTCTTAGATCTCCACACATTGACACGGGCGGAGAAGAGGACAACACGCAGCCCTCCTTACCCTTGTTCTGAGGCCCAGGATGAGCTGAGTCCTCTGACTGGGACTGAGCAGCTCCGGGACGATGTCTGTGGTCAAAGTGATGAAGTCCACCACCTTATCGTACTGCATCACGTTGTGCTGCTGCGCTACTTGCCAAATAAAAGCAGACATCAGCCTCACAGGAGGAACCAGGAGATGTACAGAGGACGGAGGGAGAGGGGACTCTGAACGGGATAACGAGACAGATGTTCTGCGGTTACATTTAGGAGAAATTCAGCTTTAGAGGTAAAAAAAAAACAACAAAAATAACCAATAACTATTATATATTATATTCATCACAGCTCATATTACTGAGGCTGAAGATTAGCTAACGTTATCTTCGTGCTGTACTAGTTGCTGTTTGCCGAAACTTGACAAGTCCCTGCATAAAACTACACAAATAATTGCACAAACCTTTGCTGTTTTCTCGTGGCATTTCTGTAATTACGAAAAGTCCAAACTTCCGGGTTTAACGGATGTGACGACACGCGTCGTGTTCCTTCAAAATAAACCTCGACAAAGTATCTTGACATAAAGAATGGATTCGCAAAAACCCTGTGTTGCATTGTCATTATTATTATATCGTAGTATTGTAGTACTTTAGACAAACTTACAAGCTCATCGGGCTGTCATGTGTTAGTTAACGTTATTTTTCTGCCAGCAGGGGGCGCAGGCCTCATAAAGGTTTTGAGTTTTATCTTAATATGAACATAAATGGACGGTAGTAATTCGTCGTCCACCTTCACTGTAGCTCTTACAGTTTCGGTCCGTGTTTTTAAATGTAGGTTTTTTTGACAGGAAGCAGACAATCCCAAATGTACACAGATTTTGTACAATGCAACAGGCCTTTGGAGGGACATGTAAATAATAGAAAGTAATAATGTGGAAAATGTACAGGCTGAATCTGAGTCAAATAAATGTCTGCTGTGAAAAAGTCTAATGTTTTTATCTTAGAGTTGACAAACAACTTATGTGATAAAAACTAAAACAGAAAGATCTGACGTTTACACACCGGAGCACTGACCAATAACACTAATACACTTAGAATAATGTTGTAATAGCTGTCGATTGTCTATTGCCTTGTGGTAGACTTTTCGTCTTTGTCCTTATTTAATTGTAAAGTAACTCCCTCTGCTGGGCTTTGGCTATAACCTCAGCAAAGTGTCATTAAAAAATGAATCTCAGAGCACACTTTGCTCACTTTGCACACTTTGTTAGACGTGGTTTTGTTTTGTCAAAGGTATGTAGGCACCACGAAAGAGGCTGATTTCTGGTGTCACCCACGTTTCCAATGTTTACACTTTACATAACGTGTTTGGTGTTTTTTACCGACTCCACTACATTTGATACTACAATACAATACAATACAATAACATATATCAGGTCTGGAATAAAGTCAAAGAGGCCACCGTCCACTGCAGAGATTGATTTGCAAAGATTTGTTGATTGTTGATCAATCTGTTGATTCATTTCTCGATTAATCGATTGATTGTTTGGTTCATAAAATGACAGAAAACCCAAGATGACACATTCAAATGTCTTGTTTGGTCAGTAACGCAAAGATATTCGGTTTATTGTCACAGAGGAACAAAAAACACAAATGTTCACATTTAAGAAGCTGGAGGCAGAGAATTTCGACTTTTTTTTCCATTCAAGATGATTATCAAAATAGCTGTCAATTCATATAATAGTAGATAAATCAATTAATTGCTGTAGTTCTATTGTATTGTATTCTATTTAAAATGCACGGGAGCTTCCTATAAATAAACACGACTTTAAAGGTTTTTTTGTGGACTAGTATTACTTGATAACTTTTGGAAGTCTATGGTAAATTAAAGCTTAAACCTAAACCTAAAAAAAAAAACCCACTGGGACAGATACGCGCCTCCTTATGTTTCGCCCCCACGGGGCC
>JAPQRN010021836.1:0-31998 GCA_037367275.1 Coranthus polyacanthus | reverse complement strand
TCTGTGAAAAAGCTGAAGTTAAAGAGAGGATGGCTTCTACAAATGGATAATGATCCTAAACACACCTCAAAATCCACAGTGGATTACATCAAGAGGCGTAAACTGAAGGTTTTGCCATAGCCTTCACAATCTCCTGACCTCAACATAATTGAAAATCTATGGATAGACCTTAAAAGAGCAGTGCGTGACAGACAGCCCAGAAAGACTTTTGTAAGGAAGAATGGGCGAAGATACCTCAAACAAGAATTGAAAGACTCTTGGCCGGCTACAAAAAGCGTTTACAAGCTGTGATAGTGGCCAAAGGGGGCAGTACAAGGTATTAACTCTGCAGTGTGCCCAAACTTTTGCAGACGCCATTATTTTGTTTTCTGTTATTTTGAAAGTGTAAATGATGGTAATAAAATCTAACTTTTTTTGACATATTATAAGAATGTCTCATCTGTAATTTGATGCCTTTGGAGGATTTTTCCATCTTTCCTTGGCTTCTTTATGCACATTAATACAAATTTTTACCTGGGGTGCCCAAACCTTCGATCCCCACTGTATAATGACCCACGTATGGTTGCAGTAAATAATCTCCAGACTAGTTTTTACAGGAACATGGTATTAAATAATGGACAGAAAAGCATTAAGAATGCTTGAGTTATGGCCAAAAGTGTGTTATATGAGATCTTGACCTTTGACCTCCAGATTCTAATCAGTTCATCCTTGAGTCCAAATGGACATTTGTGCCAAATGTGAAGAAATTCCCTCAAGACGCACCTGAAATATCGTGTCTCATGAGAATAGTACAGATGGACAACCCGAAAATATAATGTCTCCAGTAGAGATGGACCAATTAATCAATTTGGCTGATTAATTTATGTCACTAGGACAATTTACAAACTATCAGTATTGGCAGAAGTTGGCTCCACTCGTGACTGACGGCTTCTCAAATGGAATGAGTGACTTTGCTGGAAATAATAACTCAAAAAAAAAAAAAATGAGCTTAGAATCTCCTACATTTTCGTTTTATGTTCAGTTCCACATTTATTGATGAATTACTTTGAGTTTGATGTTCAGTGACACAGTTTGATTTATTTAGGTAAACATTCGTTATTTTGACTTTGTGAAACCCCTAAAGTCTGAAAAAGATCATTTTTTATATTGTTCTTGAACCTTGTTGTCTTATTTGGACAGGATAATCTTGTTCACACAAAATATAGTTCCCATTATCTTTTGTTAATAATTTCATGTGAACAAGACAATCTTGCGCAAACAAGACAATTACCAAGATAATGAACTTGCTTCCACAAGATAATGTGTGTGCACAAGGTAGAAAATATCACTTTTCAGGATTTGGGTGGCTCCGTATGACTCAAAATGTATCCAATATGTAATAACTAATATCACAGATGGTTCATTTTCAACAGTGTCATTTTTTTTTTTCATGGGATGACATCAGCTCAATCTTACTTTAAACTATCACTATTATATCGGCCGCTCAAAATCCATTATCAGTTGACCTCTAGCCTCCAGCCCTGGATATCACTGATGGAGACAAATAGACGTCTTCTAACCTGGTAACAACAGAGTGAAATTAATATTAAATAGGGACCTTTCCCCTCTAACAAAAAGTGATATGTTCTGATAATAAACACATTACTACTACTACTACTACTACTATTACAATATCTTGTCTTGATTAGAGAGCCTAGTTGTGAATGAATGACAAAGGAAAGTGCTTAGAGACGTCCAACTGAATAATAGTGAAATGCTTAGCAACTGTTACCCAGCATGCCTCACCACAACCATGCTTGAGAGTATACTGTACATAAGGCAAACCTCCATGCTCAGGTCTCCACCAGGCTTACCATCTGTTCCACAGAAGATGCTCCCACTAGTGAAACTGTAAAGATATTTATGGCTGTAGTCTTAATTTCACTGCCAGTTTATAGTATATCTACATTTATTATTTCCTCATATAACTTTTTCAGCTTTTTCCTACTCACTGAACAATTATTATAACAAAAAACAGCAAGAAACCTGAGATTCTTCACTAGTTTTGAAAGAGCTCTTGGGATTTAGAGGATGATGACAAAAAAAAAAAAACATCAGAAAAAGATGTCTTCATAAAACAAAGATGGCCACTGTGGATACTCTCTTAACGATCCTTAAGCCACACTGGGACTGATTTTAAGATACAGCATGCCACTGTTTCCTTTCTTATTCATATCTTGCGATCTTCCTCCTGTCTATTTGCCATATGCAGTCTTTCACCCTTTGATGCCGCCCAGAAGCATTGTTCTTTTGTCCATAATAAGGTTTTGTTCTGCGCTGCACTCCATTTGCTGCAAATATTGAGTGACAGTGAACTATAAATGTTACAAGGTGCAGAGACTGACACCCAACAGCGGAGCAAATAGGAAATGAAAAAACATGACAAACAGTAAATCCGTAAATGGAGTCTGAGACTTTTATCATTTTTACAGTTCTACGGCTGAATGAAAACTAACTCAGTGTCCTCATGTGACTCTTAGCCCCCATCGGCTTCAAAACACCCCGCCCTCCGTTTTTTACACCGGAGTTAGAATCAAGTTTATGGTGGAGAAACACTGCACCTGGAAAAAATGCAGACTCTGTAGCAGCTGTAGTATTGGTGGATGAGTTTATTCTGTTGTGACACAATTGCAATCCTCTCCTTCTGCTTTTGATAGCTGCTCACTGGGAGAGTAATTATGAACCCCAGAGATCACTTTGAATGGTAAATTCCCCACATGCTGAGGCAGACACTTCAATTTAAGACAGTCACAGGTTAGTTTGTACAAAAAAGTGATTAAATGGGAAATTACATGCATTGTAATAGTATTTTCAACACAGACCATTTTTAAATCTAAAGAGCTTCTGAGAGCTGTTGTCCTTGAAAGCACGTTCGGAAATTCAGTTTCACTGATGCTTCCTACGACGTTTTGAATGCTGCTTTTCCGGTCACCCTTCATCTCCAGTGACGTCAAACACAGATTTGTGTGCACACATACTCAGCTGCAATGCCACCATCTCCTTTAAAGACATGAAAACACGGATCACAATATCTTCAGTGCAGGCCTTTATCCCTGTGCCAGTGTGCTGTCCTGCACAGACACTGCCCTCTGAGCAAACAAGATTACCTTGATGAACACAGGCAGGCTTGTTTACAGCTTGTGTCAAGGTACTTTAGGGGTGACTGAGGAAACGAAACTTTGGAGATGAGATACAGCTCTCTGGGATCTACTGCAAAAAAAGTTCTCAAATAACTACCACTTCTCAGTTCGCTGGAGGGTGAAGGCCAATTACACATTCTTTTGGACTCTCATCTTATCTGTGTTTTTACTATGTGTTTTGTTTCCCCTGAAATGACCTTGTCCTTGAAATGTCAAACCAAAAATGATAACAAGGTGCATTATATTAAAAAGAAGTCAGCATTTACAGGACTCACATATTTACCCAAAAAACACAGCTAAATTTCAGCTTCTGTTCTTTATTCTAAATGATGTCCTTATGAGACATTATTAATGTAATTCTTCCAAGCAAACGTTTAAATTGCTGAGCTTCAATCATGCTAAAGCCACGTGGAGCGCGTCGCTTCAAGAGAGGGCTGGGCGTTAAAATGATAATGATAATTACTGTGATGTCATTTTATATCTTATCCTAGATCATTTTACCTTATCACAATTGTAAATGTTTTCTTTTGTCTCGAGGGTTCATTTTGTTTACATTGTCAGCTAAAACACGGAAAACAGATTTTATCATTATAATTGTTTTGAATGCTCTACCTCAGATCCCCAAAATGTTCCACTGCTTGGCAAGTGCTGGTTTCTTCAACTTTATCTCAGGAGCACAAAGCAGCCTTTAAATTTGAAAGAAATAATGATTTGATACTTATCCTTATAATTAGCGACACTGAAACATGTGACTGATATGAAAAGTCTTATTGTCATAACATTTTTGACCATACTGCCCAAGAGCAGTTATTACTAAGGAAAACTACTTAGAGCTGCTGGATGTTGACCATAAATGTTTGTGAATCTGTGAATGTGAACAGAGGACTCCAGGTACATGCAATATAAAACACAGACAGCATTGCGTTCCCTCCATTAGCCAATCTAAGTACGTGTATATAATATATTTTACAGTTGGCAGCCTGTTGACCTTCCCTTTTACAAATAAACAACATATAATCTAAATTATTAAAATGGTATGCTTATGTCAAAGACCTAATGGTATCTTGTAAACAGACAATAAATACGTGGCAGTTTTGAGGTTGAAGTGTGTTTGTCCAAGAGTCAACAATCCTATTTGTCAAACCGCTGAATATTCCCATGTGGTAGATGCGGGCTGTTAGACAAGTCAACGCTTGGTCAAGCAATGTTTATCTGTACAACTCACTCCATATAAACATTGTTCATGGAATAGACCAGTTTAGGTCACACATGATCATGATGGATGTAGACATGTGTCTGGCCGGCTATGCAATCGCAGGAGAATGAGAGATAGCTGCGCGCTTAGTTGGCAGACCGCCATTTGAGAGTGGGCTCCATCTTGACTAAGGATGGCTGATTTCTATCTAATTCTGTATCATTTCCCACAATGGTTTATCTTTCTACTGGAGGCAATGCTCTTATAGCTACCTGTGGTAAGATGATTGTTTTTCATATACTTGCCTGCGGCTTCACAAAGTACCAAGGGACACTAAATGGAGTGTGAGAGTGTGTGAGCAGCAAAGGTGCATAGATCATAAAACTAGAGATTGGAGGATTTTAGGACTTTGTTCAGTGCCTCTACAAAATACGGAAATAATACAGAGGAAACGTAAGTGGGAAAATATTCAGATTAAGGTTCAGTGTGTCAGATTTACAGGGATATAGGGGGATCCAATTACAGAAATTGAATATAATATTTTAGCTGTTTATATCTTCAGAGAGAGCGGGTCACTCTTCAGAGTGTGCCATGTTGCGCCACCATGTTTCTACAGTAGCTTGTCACGGACTTCCTCTTCTTCTTTTTTCTATTTTAATGACAGGTGGCATCCAGCGTTAAGGTGCATTACCATCAATGTTTGAGTGTGGGCCAGAGTTATTAACACCTTACTGAAACCACCCAGAATGGACAAAACAAACACTGGTTCTAACGTGGAACTTAGCATTTTTAGCAGCCATCCTAGGTGAGAGTGAGGGTAAGGGCAGAGTGGTGCAAAGGGCAACTATACCACGACATATTACACACTGAACCTTTAAGTGTCACTAGAAACAACCCATAAGATCACCCATAAAAAGCCTTTCTTTCAACACATGCAAAATTCTTAATTATAAGTTATAATCAATCAACACATTTTAAAGACAACTTGGACTTAATAGACAACGTGACAATTCTTATTAAACACACAGTCATTTCTGCTGCTCAGTCAAAACAATACAAGATGTAGCATGGGATCATGGGAGTCTGTGACAATACATTAACATTTCAGTGGCATTTAATTCTCATGACATAGCCACACATTAGCTAATGTAATGTTAAATGCTATGGTAACTTTAGATAAACCAACTTATCTAATGATAAGTTAATTATTAACATTACATTACTGTAGACATTAGCTTGGTGGCTTGCATAAACCACTGGTCGCACATTGTAGTAAGCCAGATTGAGACTGAAATCAATAGGTTAGCTCTCATACTGGACTGTAGTGTTGCATGCAAATAGTAGAAACAGTGCTCTATTACTGTTGTTATTTATACTTTGTTACCGTGTCTCTGTTGTTTTACAGTGTGTTTACCTTGTTTTCCCTGATAAAATGGGATATGATGACAGTGACAGACGACTAAATGAAACAGGGCGTAGTGTAATTAATGTAGTAGGACAAAAGTAGAGCTTCATAGAAAGTACCATGAAAAATTGTCTACATTAAGGTATAGTTCATAAAGAAGCACAGTTAATGTGGCACCACCACCACAACGCATCTCTTTTCTCTTTAATTGCCTTTTAATCTCCCAGTGCTGATGTTTCCCATCTATGTGAAAGGTGCCTTATAAACCACTGCACTGCTTTAATGACCTGCATCACCGCTGTGCTTAACATTTGACTCACCTTGTAGCGTCCCATCCCAAACCCTCAACCCCTTAACGCCTGTCATTATAACTAAGTGATGTCTGTAAGAGCATACATTTCACACTCTTCAGGTCTATTGCAGGGGAATATACTATTAATGATAATGTGTAGACAGATGCACCTGCTCTCTGTGAAGTAGTGTCTGAACTGCATGCATGTTTATGTGCTTGGAAGGGCAGGCGAACTAAACTAGGTCAGGGGGGGGGTCGTCTCCATGGTGACAGCAGCAGTTGCACCTGTGTAATGCCAGCTACAAGTCTTTTTTACTACTCTGTTTATATGGTAGTAACCGTAGCCAGATTTACAATAATATCCATTAAAGTAATGCAATTTTTATTTTTTTTATACATCAGTTTTTAAAAATTACCCTCATGAGCACAGTTATATTTCAGTCAGCCAACTCACGTAGAATGTTTACTGCAGCAACAAGACTCATTTAGAGTTTGGCGTCTAGGCTCCGGGATCATCACTCCCCGCAGGTATTTTACATATAGGTATTGGGAAGTGCTGGATAAATATCTCCCTTCCTTTATCTCAGTGAATTATTTCACTATTTTAATTCAGGAGCTAAAGGTCAGACGTTCGGTCTCTTATATTTTCTTCATAGTTCATACAGTGCATGCAATGGAAAGTATACCCTTAGAAAGTGCCTTTCTGTTGCAATGGGACATTAATTCATCCATAGCCTCTCAATTGGTAGAAAATGAATCCTAATGCATTAGTATCATAAAAATGTTTCCTCTCCAGCTTGGCTTTGCAGGAGATGAAAGCTGGGGTAAGCCTGAAAAAGGCTTGACTCTAAGGACAAAGGGGTCAGTTGACTCCACGCTTTCCCTTGCCTTTGAGGGCCCGACTGGACTTCCATTTACTCCTGCTGCCTCAGTGCTATCACTAAGAGTAGATGTCTTGTTGCGTTTTCATCTTCGAGTGCAGGAGGACAAGATGTTCTAGGGAAGTGCAAAAAAACCCTGTAAATGCTGTCATTCCATCTCATTTTAGTGGTGGATTTTAAAAGATATGATTAGCTGGGTGAGGTAGGTAAGGTTAGGAACCACAGAGGAAAAGAGCCTAAAAGGAAACCACTGCTGTGTCGAGTTGTTTCCTGCTGTGGCAATTACTCCAGAGAGACATGTAGAGACTTTAGTGTTTTTATAATCTGCTTGTCGGTAAAAGCACTCTGGAATTTTTTTTGGACTCAAAATGCTCAAATTATTAGTACAGTTCACATGATTTTAAACTTGTCTGTCCCAGCAATTGTGGTATCTCCATTGTTTCGTTCTTGCATTAATGCATTTTCAAAGAATTTATATCTTTGAGGCGCACGTGGCAGATTTCTAGACTGAAGAGAAAAACTTTTGCATGTTTGAGGATTACTGCAATATTCAATATTAATTTCCCCTAAATAAATCCCTGATGAAATACATATGATCACATTTTAGGTTCACTTTGGCAAGACTCCTCAGCTCATCTGTCAAACAAACAAAGCAGCTTGCGAGCACAGCATTTATTCTTGGAGGTGTGAAAACTTGACGTGGTTTTCAGAAATAACAGCACAGTTTTGGTTACTTAGCAACTCGACTGCAAACCTACTTTGACGCAGTGCTAATGGTGAAGTGACACAAAGTAAATAGAACTGTAACATGCAGAAATCATCTGCTATATCCTCGATGGGAAAAAGTGCATCAGGTTCAGCTTGTAGTCATCCGTCAAACATGGAAGGTAGGAATTAAAAATCCTCTGTAGAGGGGGAGCGTTGATGAAGCCACGCAGGCAGAAGGTTCACCGGTGTTTGAGCATAACAAACAGACATCCTGAATTATACTCCCATGTTCAATTTACAGCCGACTGTGAGCCAGCACAGCATTAAACAAGCATCTGGGAGTTTTGGCTCAGGCTGCTGTCAGTTAGGCTGAGAAATCCCTTTTCCTTTGCAAGGCTCAAACATTGCGGCATAGGGAGGCATCCGTGTCTAGGAGAACCTCATTTAACACAGAATTTAAAAAAAACAAACTTTTATTAGTTTCAACTTCATTTGCTGAACCAGTCTTCCTTAATGGTGCGTTTTTAAAACTTTAAAGAGACATTGTCTCCAGAACATGGATAAATTGCAACTCATTTAAGATGATTATGTGTGGGGTACTGGTCCACAACACAGGAGAAATATTTGTTCTACATGTTTTTAAATTCCACAACTCATTTAAGTGCGATTTTGAAAAGGGAAAATAGGATTAAAGTTTCAAAAACAGTAGTCTAGTCATTCTAGTCGGTAGGGCTGCACGCTGAAAGTCGATGATTCAAATGATCCACTGCGACAAAGATATACGAGATAAATGTTTTTCCATGTTTAGCTGATATATTGTGCTTTTAATTAATGCAATTCTAAGACTGGAATATTAATAGATACAAAAGAAAAAATAAGTAACAGCCAAAAAAAGAAAATGCATCCCTCAGTCACTTGTTGCTAACAATTGTCACAAGTCTTACTAATCAAGCTGTGAGTTTGTAGCTACAAGCTCTTATATGCAAAGTCATGAGCTCAACAGGCATCATCAGTGTGATTGAGTTCACCCCTGTGGTCTGGTTAAATATTTCCCTGTCAGATTAAGTTTGCTAAACACACAACTCAGCGCAATTACGTTAGCCTCTTTGTCTGTCATTATGGAGCTGCAGAAGAGAGATTGGCATAGGCCGCAGTGACGGTGAGAGGCACCTAAATTGCTCCCGAGTCAGACTATCAATCCATTAGCAGTTCGAAGCAGCCTGCAGGCAGGAAGGGAGAAGGCCAAATGTCCGCTTTGCTTAAAGTTTGGATACAATTCAGTGGCTGGAGGGAAAAGAAAAGCAAAAAGATCCCTGATTTCAATGAGAAACAGTAAGAAAGGGATGTGTGGAAAGGATGAAGACACATATAAAGCAATTATTACAACAGAACAATGGCAGAAATTCATCTAAAAAGTACATGATTGAACTACCTACCCCTCAGAATATCATACAACATACAACATTCCCATACAACACAGATTAGCAGGAGCACAAGCATACATCGTTTGCTGCTCTGTGGGTGAATAAACTTTAAGAGTTACAGGACTTGCACTTGAAAGCTAAACTTCAGAGTCTCTTTTTAATTCTAAGATAAGAAGACTCTCTTAGTTCAAATGCGTCTCCAGCTCCACAAGTGGTGACATTTAGGCTGGAATGGTCTGTTTGCACTGAGAGGCTGTCATCTATTTATCACACTGTTATCTGTCTTGATTTACTAGAAAAACATTTGTGTGTTAATGGAAGAGCCCAGCCTTTCAAACAGTCTGGAATCAGGAGGAGGAGAAAATTAACAACAAGGAAACCAGATAGTGTGTTGTTTGTGCTCATCTCCACTGGCAAGTAAGAGTAGCCGTCTTCTAATGTTTGAATATTTACCAAAGCATAGCTTAATCCCCCAAGATGAAAAAACACCACCTACATTCCCTGATGAGTGAGAACAGGGATTAAATCTACAGTCTTTACCTAACACCTACACACACCTACACCCACTGATCACACAGCATTTCATTTTCCCAAACTCAGATGTTTCAGACTCCCTGTGGTCTTACACGTAACACATGTTGCTTAGTATTGACACTGACTTGGTTTGGAAGCGTCTTGGGCTTTGGCATCGTGATAAGTCACCAGAAATTGGATCTGAGGGCCATTTGAGAAGTCTGCCTGGCCCAGATATTTCACATAGTCAAGGACCAGATTAGAATGCAGCAGCTTTGATCCTGTTAATATGACGCCTAAAATCTCTGCCGCCACCTTTGGTACATGACACGATTCGCCTCTTCCTGCCAGTAATCGGCAGAGTGGGGTGGGACTATTGATCTCACACTCTTTTTTTCCCCTCACCAGCTTTCGGGCTCTCAATCATCAAGTAATGTTTATACCAGAGTTTTTCTTTATTTTGTCAAAGCCAGGTAGGGAATGTGCAGCTAATAATGATCATTGGTCCATGTTTCATAATTTTGCTACCGCTGGTGAAATTAATTAGACCCATTTAAACACGTCTTTTTGGTTTTTGGAAGCATAAGTGACCATTTTTGGATGTGAGGTTGGAACTGGACAAGAGCAAGGGGTGAAACTACTTAACTCACTGAAAACATCCACCGCACCAACTAATACTGTCACGTTAAACACCACCAAGTACCCCCACAGAGTTGACGCTACCTCCGCATCAAGGTGGGAAGGTTCATGATGATTTTAAAACAGGTTGTAGCAATTTTCATCAACAAACATCAAAATAAATAAATAAATACAAACTCACTAAAATACACTAAAATCATTCATACAAAGTCTATAGTTTTCATCTTTATCAATTTGTTTCATACATAAACCTAGTGTTTTGGATAAATAGAAAATCGTTCAATTGTTTTAGCTCTTTTTCAGCAGTTGCAAACACGGTGCATTCCTGTGTTGCCAGACGCCATGGCATCGTGGTGGTGTAAGTCAGGAAAGCACTTTGGAAGAGCAAGTGGAAGGGCATAAAATATGTGGAACATTTCACAAATCTGAAAGTGCATTTGAAAAGCAAACCTAGCTTACCTCAGGCTACATCTTGTGTAGACTGTTTACATGTTTGTGCCAATAGTGTTGTTGTTGTTGTTCTTGTAATTTTAAAGGACACAAATACACTGACTGACACACATCTTTTATAGTTGTGTTTTGTGGATGGTTGTTAGTCTGTCATGAGTGAATACATTTTTTAAAACGGTTTGATCGTTCGTTTTTTGGAGTTTTTATTCATCTTGAATCTCACCCATGACAAAAAAGTCACAAACTATAAACTAACAGTGAAATGAATGAAAACTAAAACTAAACATTTAAAAAAAACTAAACTACACATTTGCTTGAAGCTAAACTGAAATTGAAAAAAATAGTCATAATAAAAATAAAAACTAATGAAAAATGTTAAATCAAAATAACCTTGATCAGGACACAGACGAGCTTTAAAATCATATAGAGAGCTGCATTTACCAGGATATTCTTATTCAACTATAGTGTAGTGGTTTGTCAAAAACAGGAAAAACTCCAAAAGGCCGTCTCTCAAATTTTAGGAAAATCATTACAAATTTTCCCTGGATCCACACCAACACGAATTGTGTCTTGGCTCATTTTTTGACTGTCTACTGATTCCAACAGCATGAGGATTTCACGCTGTTCCGACAAATATCTTTTGGGGAGGTTTCTGTATCGCCGGTGAAGTCCAACTACAATGACAATAATAATGTCTTCTGTGAGTGGTGAACCATTTGGGGTTTTATCTAGTTTCGTCCGTCTGATATATGGCAGCCAGGTTACAAAGATACAAGAAGACCTCCTTTCAATCTCTCACACACCAGGAGCTGGTGGTGTCTGGACATGTACAGAAAATGGACTAACACAAAAGTATGAAGTCTGTCTCCTGAAAAAAGTGAAAAACTGGTACATGACACTGCACATTGTTGGGTCAGACACAGTGTGTTTTCTGATTAGCTTTTTCAGAGGACTACATCTCTACAAACCACTGAGAAGTTGGAGTAAAAAGTAGCTACCATGACGTCACCCACTGGTTGGTGGACTGCGGTTTTGAAGCCCATCTTAACACATACATTATGTTTGATAACAGCAATGTCAACTTTGCACAACGTATAAACACACTAATTATCTATTTAGCTGGCTATCTAACAGACCAGATAATCCAATATGAATTAATGCTAAGATCAGCGAACGTTTATTGTACTTAAGTACCGATAAACTTCATGAAACATTTGCATGACAGAATCCTGTGATGATCTTGTTACTGTCACTCCTTAATCAAACCTACAGTAGAGCTGTCTGTTTGGAAAAAAACAATTTATTCGATAAACAGAAGCTCTGAATGTCTGACTCAGCAGCAGAGCTAGCTGTCGATCAAACACACAGACGGCACTCACCTGTCACTCAAAGCAGCCACGTCTTCAATTTTGCATAATTCTGATCCTTTAAAGTGACACATTAAAATTCCCTCCCGTGCAGTTGTCATGAACAGGGAAATTAGATGTAGAGACCAAAACTGTTGTACATCTCTAAACATGTTTAGTTCTGCTGTAAAGTTGGACATTTTAACATGGCAGTCTATGGGGATTGACTCACTTCTGGAGGCAGCCATCAAGTGGCCAATCGAGGAACTGCAGCTTTTGGCAAAAGTAAGCTAATTTCTCGTCAATTTATCATCACAGCAGCTAATACAGTATAGTCATTAACTAACTAAAAATATGTGTGCAGCTCTTGTGTGACTATAAATGATGTATGCTAACTTCACTAATGAAAGTGACAGCCTTCCAAAGTAACTATAAGCATCTTGGACAGTTAAGCTCATGTACTATCACTGAGCCACACGTTCTCCTCTCAAGGGAGAGAAGCAAACAGGGTCTGTCTTTTGTATTTGTCATATCTCCTCCAGCCCATGGTGACCGCAATGTGTCTCAGACACTTTGAGTCAGAATGGACAGATCGACACCAAGGGGCCAGGGGGGTTGGAGCATTGTGGGAAATGGCTTCCCTGTGGCCATTTTGAGCATGCCAGGCCATCCTTCTCTATGCGTTGTCTTCTCTTAAACTAATCCAGAGGGGATTTTTTTTTCTCTTACTATGTATGGATCATAGAGCTGCACTGACAGAAACAACCCGTCGCATCGGGTTACTAAACACTGTGTGGCAGCCTCGAGCACACAGCACAGTCATTTGTGTCATACTACATGAAAAGCATCTAAGAATGCTTTTGTACCGTGTGCGTCCTATTTATTATTGTATTTTAAAAACACTAAAATGCAACACATGAGCACATTTTAGTGTATTTAGGGCATTTATACGGTTGAAATGTTTGATGCTACAATACTAAAAGAACTATTGTGCTGTAATTTTACACCAAGGCTCTGTTAGTTTAATTAGTCATGATTTTTTGCCGCTAAAATAAAAAGTAAGGGACAAACACAACTGATAAAAATACGTTTAACAAATATATGCTGTTATATATTTTTGCATTTAATGGTTTTCAGTTTTAAAGGTTCATTATGTAAGATTTAGGGGTATCGCATTGCAGAAATGGAATATAATATTCATTATTACATTTTCATTAATGTCTAATCACCTGAAATTAATTGTTGTGTTTTCTTTGTCTTTCCTTAAAAACGGACAAACCAAACGCCCGCAATCTGCAACATCACCACTAGATGGCACTAAATCTTACACAATTTGTTTTACCAAAGTTAAAGTGACACTAAACACTAAAACGTGTTTTTTGAGCTGTAAACAGAATCATTTAACACAATTGTGAGGAATCAGGCATCAATGCTAATCAATAATGAACAAATATGTGGGAAAAAGGGCATTTTATAGGTGAAAATCTATAGGAAAAAATCTTCTTGAGCCTCCCCACCGCGATGATGACACAGAAATGTATTTTAGTACTAATGTAGAGTATTGAACTGAAGTGAAGCCGCTTTACAAAAGCTTAAACTAACCCTTTCAGAGCCTCCTGGTTATGCCTAGGTGTGTTGTGACTCTCAGCCTCTTTCCGACTTTGTAGCAGTTTTTAGAATCATGCAGTGGGTTTAGTCCGACTCAGAACGGGGGTAAAATTACACTTTAACAGTCACAGTTTTACAGTCTTTTATATCTCTTTGATATAAACCTCTAGTTTAACTTGCCGTTCATAATGTGGATTATTATGACTTATAAAGTAATGAAGAACTACACTTTTTCTTCTGTCAAATTCCATAAAAGGGGCATGAAATTGTGCCTCCCTGGTGCCACCATTATCAAGCTCGGATTGATTCAATGAACAAGGCAGGAAATGAAATAGCAGCCCAGCAAGATTAAAAAGGGGGACAAGGAACGCTCCCTGTCCCCTCTGAAAAGGGAACATTACTGAATACTAACCTTGACTGTGGAGAAGGAGATTTCATTTTGTGTTGGCAATGACAAGCCAAAGAAGTGGATGAGTATTGTGACTGATAGATGCCTGGTCTGGGAAATATTATTATTATCTAAAGCAAGTAATAATGAGAAACTGTTATGAAAACCTGCTTTGATTCCATTTCCCTTTGATACCATTAATACCTTCTTTTTTCACTTGTCCTGCAGGTGCTTTGGGTTTCAGTAAAGTTCACTTTTCTTGGTAAAGCTTAAAAATATAATCAGGTACTTATCATTCACCTCCATTTGTATCTTTATCCAAATAATTGTAAATCATCATCTTTAATAACGTATCAGGAAAATATAAGCAAAGCTACTCTTTAAGGCTTTCATCAGTGTTCATTGTTCATTTTCATCTCAATGTAAAATCCAGACACTACTAATTTACAACAGCAGATACGCAACCATCTGTTCAGACCACCTTCTTTGGACTCATGCAGCAAACAATAGCAGCACCTCCTTCACTTTAAAGCTGAACATAATCCAGGTAAAACAAATATGTTTCCCTTAAAACATAATTTGCAAGATAAGATTAGTTACATATTTTTGGGGGAAAAAATTGAAAATGACAAGCTACTCTTTTAATACTCACATCAGTGGATTCATCAGCACCCGTTGTATTCATAAACTCTGTGTAGCTGTGATTTTAATTTATCACACGGGCTGAAGAACAGTATCTTGTCAATCGGGCCAGTCATCCCTGCTCCATTTTGTCCCAGAAATATAGTCAGTATTCATGAGTCACAGTAAGCACAGCCATATTTATAACAGGTGAACAATGGTTCGATTTAATTGAACAGACGTCTGATAAGTAGATCAAATCCATCTATCATCTGAAGCCTTGCTTTAATGGAAGGGGAAAAAAACTCAAGGGAATGTTTTGCATAAATAAAGTCTTTCTGGCATTTTTCACAACATCAGAGCCTTAGAAGATAAATATTGGTAGGTGCAATGTGCAGCAGCTGCTTATTGCACTTTAAGTAAATTGAAAAATTCAAAATAAGTCAGCTTACAAACCATTCTTTGCTATCTGCACACTGAAAAACGACAGGAGGTTGTGGAGCTATCTTTATCAAGCTCAATAAAACACAACCAAATTAGCAAACACTACCTGAAACTATCGCCAAAACAGTTGCAAACTAATAAATTCCCCATAATGATGTTTACTCTAAGTGATGGAACAAATAAATGAGTTTTGCAAAACAGCAATGCTAAAAAGCACTTAAGGCTTGTCTTTTACCACATGGATAATTTAGTCAAAGCTTTTCTGGCTTGTTTTTATTGTAGACCACAGGGAACCCAGGGGATTAGTGTACAGTAAGAAAAATCTTTCTGCGCATTATCACTGGTTGCTGAACACACAAGGCAAGTTTAAAGTAGAAATAAAGGCTTAAGGCAAGATAACCAGGTTTTTAACCTGATCATACTGCATTAAGCAAGATTAATATGCCTGGTAATGGGAGGAGGCTGAGACACCTCTGCATGTGAGATCAGGTATGAGACATAAACAGCAGTGAACGCTGGCAAGTGAGGGTGGGAAGAGCACAGTCTATCAATCACTGGTGACAGCTGGGACAGACGCAGGGAGCTTCATCATCAAGAGAGGAGTGGGTGCTTCACTACATCAAAATCAGTGCTAATTTGTAAATGTGTAAATCAGTGTTTTTAGCCAGAAACCAAGGAAACCAACCAACCCTCAAGCACCTTGTGGTTTAAGAAGATACAGAGAATAGCCTGCGACAGAATCGAGTGGTGCTAATCAATTCTCTGTTATTATGTAAAACTCTTTTGAGTACAGTACATCACAAAGTAATATTTTATTTCACATAGAAGGAAAATTAAGCCAAAAAAGCTGCAGCAGAATTAATATCACTTAGACAAATCCACTTACACACAGTAGTGTGAAATTCCTGATTCTATAAATGGCTCTTAACAACTTCTCAAGACCCATTTGGACCGACTTTTACTTCTTTTTTATGAATATTAATATATAAATATGTAGTTCTTTGTTTCCCTGACACAAAAGGGGTAATAACTAACATCAAAAACAAAATAAACAAAACGCGTTTTGGCGATGTGTTGGGAGCAGGTATGACAACAGAGAATTAGGATTCAATTCAATCATAAGATAAAGTGGGCCCTCCTATTCACCTCCCATTAAGATTTTTCTGGTCACCGTGGTGAGCTTTGAGAACCCTTAAAGCTGCAGTGCTTGATAGTTCTTTGGCGTCATTAGGAAAAAAAATCCATAATTACCTTTCAGTATATTGTAAGTCAGGTGGTCTGAGAGGAATCAACAATTGCACCCACTTCTGTGGATTCAGGTAGCTGTAATTATCAATCACTGTTAAGAGTTCCTCAGACACGACTCCACTGCTCTACTCCACGGCTCAACACGGACACTTGGAAGAGTGTCTTTTCCATAATGGCATGAAACAGCGTCATGTCATCTGTATTTCTATTTAGTCTTTTAATTTGGACTGAGAACAGAGAGCTGCAGAAGGAAGCTGTGTATTTTCAATTTCTGCCATTCAGCTCCTGCAGCTTTAAGGAGTCCCCAGCAGCGCCCCTCATTAGACCACACCCAGTAACACAAAGAAAGCCAGACCTCCTGAACCACCGCGTAGCTCACGAACACTGTTTCTCACCCAATAGATTAACTAAACCTCATTACTGTCATGCAGCAGTATAGATGATTTCTGACAAGCTTTTACTGATATTGACAATAATTTTTCTTGACGAAGTTCAGCTCTGCTTTAAGGAACATCTATATATAAAAGCTTCAGTCTTCTAAATACAAGATGATGAACACAGATGCAAACTATAAGTATATCATGTATAGAAAAGGTTAATGCCTCATCCTCTTGCCTAAATGGCCACTCTGGTCCTTGTGATCACAGCTGACTTCACTACATTGAATTAGCACACAGCCTTCTGGGCCACAGGCTCAGGGGCCATGTTGGAGCCTCAGTGGTGAATATTAGATTGCACGCCTCCAGATCTCATTAAAGGAAGCAACAGGACAATGTCTGCATCTCAAATGAGACCAGAGGCCATCAGGCATCCTGGCTCCCTGTTGGATTTACTGATTTGATTGATATTGTGTGTATGCGTCAGAGTATAACAGAAGGGGAAAATGTTCTTTTCAGTTATATAATTAGGGTACTGTAACAAATTACACAATTGCTCGAAAATTGGAATTTGCAGTTGCCATAAATGGACAACATCATGCTGTCCCTGACATACAGAGGGAATGGGATTCAATGAAAAGGCAAAAGGCCTGACACTTACATGTATCAGTTAGACAGGTTTCTTCCAGTCTTCTGGTCCACAGGCGGTTGACTGAAAAAAGGGAAAAAAAATCTGTCAGTGTCCACATGATAACATCTACCTTGAAGACTTAGACAAGGAAATGTAAGCCAGAGTGAAAATACAAAATCATGTAGCACACAAGTGATTTAACACGTATATTCCGTATCAGTGACTGGTACAATGCAATGAATTGTAAATGACTTAATGATTGTTGTTAATTGTGAAGCGACGAATGAGTACAATATCTCTGAAAATTAAATAAAATGAGTTGCTGTCGGGTTTTAACAGAAATGTCTAGTATTGTCTAGACGATTATTAGGTAACATTTCAAATAACATCTACTCTTGCCTGAAGGCAGGAGTTTTACAGTAGTTAACGGCACAGCACACTTAATTAATAAAATTCGGTACCAATACAAATTTCCAGTGTCCACTCTTAAGTAAAAAGGAATTACAACAGAGGAAGTAGGTTTTACCTCCAGAGAGGTGGAGCGATCGCCAATAATAGGTCAGTGACTGTAATTAAACTGCTCGCTATCAAATCCATACTGCTTTAGCGGGACTGAGAGAACCGTTGTTACCCTTTTAATCTTGTTCTATTTTAATAAATCGGTATTTCAATCAATGTTAAGTCATGCTTGAAGGTATTTTTTCAACATATGAAATGTCTAAAACCCTTTAAAATGTTAGAACATACATGTTTTATGCTAAACATAAAGCACAGAAAGCTTGTGATGTGATTGCGTTCAAACAGGGTTTTCACACAACCACAGTGTGTAGCTGTGGCAGAGGTGGCGATTTTCTAGCAGAGGTGACCTCATCAATCAAGAAATACAGGCAAAACCTCATCCATAAGAGATAGTACATGATTTAAATGACTATTACTTTGCTCCTCTTTTATCATGCTGTAATTTATTTCACAGAATCAATTCAAGCTAATAAAAGGAAAGGACATTTATCGTTTTTGATACATACCTATTTTGCTTTTGGCTTATATTACCTCAGGAGAATGATTGAGAGATACCCTATAAATCCTAGTTTGAGGGGTTTTTTTATATATAGACTGACTACAT
This sequence comes from Coranthus polyacanthus, assembly GCA_037367275.1. Taxonomy (NCBI): domain Eukaryota; kingdom Metazoa; phylum Chordata; class Actinopteri; order Kurtiformes; family Apogonidae; genus Coranthus; species Coranthus polyacanthus. Next base: position 13,526 of record JAPQRN010021836.1, on the reverse strand, counting down.
CATCACCTCATTACTCTATTTTAAGATGTTAATAATTCTTACAATAATTGGTGGCAGAAATTGGTGGGGTCATTTGCAGGAAGCAGATGGCAGACCATGAAGTACATAAACAACATATGTTGAGACCCTTAAATGGGTTCAGAGGACACATAAGCTAGAAGTAACAGAAGAACGCAATGACAGATACTAATACATCTCCCCATAGCCCTTGAAACTGAGAGACAAAGTGTAGTGTGCACTCTTCTCTTCATCGTTGATAGCTGAACCGAGTAATAAGATGAAATAGTACAAACATGTTTATACAACAGCTGCTGATGTGTAACCCAGCCAAACGTGTCATGTTAAATACCTCATATATTACTGCCAGCCATCAGCCATAACGGGAATATATGGATTTTAGGATAATATCACACTGTGTGCAACCTGTGCAGTGCCTGGTGTAAACAGCTGATGTATTTAATTTCATCTTTGTAAGTGGCTGCAAACTTTACTACACCCAATAACAAGTTCTGACCTCCATAGTGATTTAAACTGGCCAGAGGCTTTTTAAGAGAAAATGGGAAACATTACATTGAGATACTGAGCTGGGGATCTTCAAACAGATAAGGTGTTACCCTTTAACATTAAATCTAATTGGGCTGGTCAATGTCACACCATGTCAGGAGGTGTAAAAATGTGCCTGTACCTAGTACGACTGAGAAAAATGACTTAATGAAGCAAACTTCGCTGAGGTCCAAAAGTTCCAAATACTAAAATAGAAGTTATACACTGTTTCCTTGGAGAAGGTGGATGAAACAAATATTTACCAGACTTTATTTACTGACTTCTCCTCTAGATAGAAACATACAGAGAGAGAGAAAGACAGAACAGAGGACGTTGTGTGCGTTGGTTGCTAATGGTAGAAAATGTGTACCAGAGCTGGCCGGCTGTCTTCCAAAAGATGATTGTGTGAAAGCTATCAACAGCAGCTAATTAGAGACTGATATTTACCAGTAGACAGCAGGAGGGCCTTGAAAGCCAACTCTCTTCTTTTTCCTGAAAAGATGTTTTGTGAATGTGTAACAGTCATGTGGGTTTTTAAAAAACAAACACCTCAACGTCTGCCCATTGGGATTTATGATCCTATAATAGACTTTTAGTGCCAAGAGATACCAGTCAGCCTCACCAGTAATCATTCTCACCTCACCGGTTAGGGGAGGAGGGCTTGAAGACACGTCTATTTTTAAAGCGAAGGGGTCAAAAATAGACTCCCCCGTCTTTGAGTGACGGGGTGGAAGAACCCCGCAGCTAAACTTTATTGTAGGATGTCTGAAAATAAGGGCCACTTAGATCACATGCAGGGAATGCCCCAAAATCAGCCACGGCTTACATTTCATGTTAAACTTTTCAAATGTTAAGGTTTTCAATACCATAACATTATATATTATATCAAATACGTTAGTGTTTATGTTGTTTGTATGTGCCACACAGAGCCAAAATGAAAAGAATTTTAACTGGGATCAATGGAGGTTAAACGTCTATTAAGTTGATAGCAGAGAGGTTGCCTCAGTATCTTTGAGACATATTGAAAAGCTTCTTAGGTGTGCTTCTAAAATACTGTAAGTAAACAGTGTTGAAAGCTGAAGCCAAAATATTGGGACCTTTCATTGCCCTTATATTGAAAAGGAAATGTAGCATATGTCTTCCATATGTATACACTTTGCAATATTTGGCAATATTTATAAGATGAGATGAACGTTGACTTTGGATTTTTTCCATACATGTAAATATCACTTTTGCAACCATCATTAGCTTATCTTCATTGTTTACAACTATGATGGCACAGATAGACGCACACCGATGACATTTTATTTTTGTACATTGTCTTGTGTTGTAGGTGTTATCGTCACAGTCATTGTACATGTTGTACCCAAGTTTATTAAATCCATGGAAATAAACGTATAAGACTGCTGAAATCTCACAGTCTGTAGTTACTTTTAGGCTATGTTATAGCTTCCACAGTTTCAGCACTACAACTTTCTAGTCTTTCATCTCTGTTCACGTCCTCAAAGGAGCTGTCCTATGCTGGCCTTCCTTCACACTCATATCTGCTGCAAACATGCATCCTGGGAGCCTGCTGGAGGTGAGCTCAAATATTATTATCACAGAAGTTTTTCCTCGTCTGTGCACTGAAGCCATGAGTCTTCTCATCAGCAGAGTGCCTATTCAAGTGGCCTTTTAGGATTCTCCTTTCATTTCATGTCATTTTAACGTCAACTACAGAATGGTATAAAGGGAATAAGAGCTAATTAGGAAACTACAGTTTGCTGTATGTGCTCTGTCAACAGAACAGACATATAAAATATATTGGTAAGTCAGTGCCAAAATGTAACACCTTTAAGACTGAAATTTTCCCTTGTTCTTTTTTTCTATGGTTGACTTCAAGCGAATCTGGGGTAAAGCGAATCACTGCACCAGTCTTCCTAAAAAATGATGACACTTTCTGGCATACATGTAACTGAACTTTGAACAGACCCTCCTTTGGCATTTCCCTGCCTCCTGGATCCACTGGGTTTGTCAATTATACAAAAAAAGGATGTACTGTTTAAATAAGCAAGATTTCAGTAGAGATGTTCATCCACATGTTTTAATGTTCCCATGAACATTAACCCATTAAATAATATCATTATGTTAAATCATTACAATCTTCTTATCTTCTGGGTCTCAGGAAGCTACATATTGACATATCCCAGCCCACAACCACACCTCCTCTGCCAGATTGGCATTGTGCTGTAGTGTCATTACCTTTTAACCTGATTTTCCTTCTAACCTGGTTTTCGTGTCCTTCCTTGTAATTTTGACCTGTCTTGTTTTGTAATTTTGCCTGTTTGTCTGTCTGCCTGGTTCCATCCTCTGCCATTTATGGACTCTGCTTTATCCATTCCCTTCTCTCCAGTCCCTGACAGCATGATGCTGCAGTAAGTAGTTTTAGAGTACACGATGCATACAACTAAATACATAGATATCACTGGGGGAAATTATTCCACAAACTCATAAATTACACTCACAAATGATTCTGTCTTATTAGCACTCAAAAAACTCAATAAACAATTCACTTTTACCACAAAGGATGATTTGGCAGATGCTTGTGAATCTTTTGCATTAAGTCATACATCACTCATGATCTGACGAAAGATACATGATGCATGACTCTATCGAGTGCTTCCCAGATTCAAATATCTGGGACTGAAATGAACAACACAGTTGACCATCCCACTGTCCATTCATCTTGCACCTTTTAAGAACAAATATTCCCCAGTGCACACAGTACTATAATACTTGCATTTAATAGGAAGGGCATACCCATAAAAAAGCACCAAAGCTTCAACTGATATTGCTGTTTAGATCTCAACATCTATTTGATAAGAAACTGAGGGGACCAATCTTTAAGCAACAATGACGGCCCCTCTGTTTAGCCACAGGAACACAAAGCCAATATCCGCTATGAGGATATTACCCCTGAGAAGTATGAGCCTTCATCATGCTGTAAATGTTATGTTATTCTGTCTGTCCTGAGAGTTCACAGGCTAGATGGAGCCGTTTCCATTGTCTTCTGAAACTGGCTGCTTCCCACCAGACAGGCAGCCTTGACAACGGGCACATTTCAGACCCTCTTGAATGTAGCGCAAAGAATCTGGCAGAGGGAGACAAACCAGGCTGGTAGCAAACAGCCGAATATGAATATAGCTCATTTCTGCCAATACTTTGCACAGGGGCACTTGTATTTTTTGGGATACAATGGGACTTCTGCATGACACCGTCTGGTATCTGGTATTTTTTCAGTCTACAGTGACATCTGGACTTTACACCTGTTGTCTATTTGTAAAAGAAGTTGTGATGCATACTAGGATATGACTTATTCCTGATGACATAACTGTAGTTAAAAACAAATTAAATGAAATATGGGTGATCATAAAATCCTAATATAACGCACCCTAATCTAATATAATCCTTTTTACTATACAAAACTCATATTATATAATCGTATTAAAGCTGCAGGAGCCAAAACCGGGGGGCGGGGAACACCAGAATTTGAGAATGCACACCTTCCTTCTGCAGCTCTCTCCTCTTAGTCCAAATCAAAATACTAAAGATAGATGACCTGATGCTGTTTCACACCGTTGCGGAAAATAGAAGTCTGTTCTCTAAGCTTCCATGTCGAGCCACAGAGTAGAAGGGTCACATCTCACAGAATCTGATCAACGACCAATAATTACAGCTGTCAATCACCTATTTAACACCTACCTGTCTTTCGAAACCCTGAAAACAGAGTCCACAAAGGTGGGTAGAAGTATCGCTTCCTCTCAGACCACTTGTATTACAATATGCTGAAAGGTAATTATGGAATTTTTGCCCAATGCCCAAAACAAGTCAGTCAAGCACTGCAGCATAAAAGTTTCAGTAGGCAATATTTTTAGGGCCTCACTGGGCAAACACCCCATTATAACCTTTCAGCCTTGTATTACAAGTGGTCTGAGAGGAAACTAAACTTCTCTGCCTCCTCTTGGCTCTGTTTTCAGGCTTCAGAAAATCTAACACATGACAAGAGACTTTGGCCAATCACAGCTTTTCATTGAGGGGGGATATAAAAACAGGTGAATGACAGCTGTAATGACCAGTCGCTGTCAAGACTCCGTCAGACGTGTCTCTACTGCTGTGGCTCATCAAAGAAGCAAATGGCAGCTCCCCATACCGATGATATTTTGGCTTTTCTTTTCCATTTTCTTTTGGAGTGGCGTTGTGCTGTCTCTCTGTATATTCAGTCTATGCTTAGGACAGAGAGAAGATTGCTGCAGGAGATGGCTGTGTATTTTCATGTCGGCCGTTTGTTTCCTGATGTCTGTCTGCAGCTTTTGTAGACTTTTTGACAACGAATTCGGTGAAAGATGAATATTTCAGGATTGTTGTAATGTGATAAACTACTGACTAAATTATACCATTTTCATATTCATTTAAAGTCGAGTAATTCAAAGCAAGGTCAACATCGGTAGTGGTTGAGGGACACTAACAGGGTTGATGTGTCACATTTTACGCCAAATTTCATGAGTAATAAAATGAAAGCATCAGAATAATAAGTTAGTTAATAAGTTTTAAACTTTTGATTTCACTTTGCAAGAATATCATGCTGTCCTGATTCATTTGGGAGATACAGTAGATCAGCTCTTTCAAACTGAATTTTGAGGAGCATATTTAGGCAGAGCTTTTGTTTGTTTTTGAGTATATCGAAGAGAAAAAACCCCTAGCAATAACCCTGTTAATTAAATTAGACCATTTTTATTTTACAGAGCCTAGTTGATTTAAATTTCTCAATAATTACCCTTTGCACCTTTATTTAACAAGAAGTGATTGGTTACTTTGAGCATTGCTTGCTTGTTGTGACAGGCTTCAAGTACTCACAGCAGTAATTTGCAGAGAAAGTTATCCAAAACAAATATAGCCCAGGGAAACAGCAGAAGGACAAGATAAAACCTCACAATTATAAACAAGCTAGAAATAGTGAAGGTCAGGCATGTTTTTCTGCGATTCAAGTCACCATCTGGCTAAAGCAGGCAGGTAGGCTTTGAAGCTTGTATGCTCAGTTCCAGGCCAGAAACTCAGAATAGATAGACAAACTTTAGCAGAGATATCCAATCAGCACATGGACATGACTACTGAGTCCATTGTGTGCAACAGTAAAAAGTTAATGTGAAATTGGCTGTGCTGTTGGCACACATGTCAGTAAAATAACTTACAGATTTAAACTGGTAAATGTATATTACTTTTACATCACTATAGGAGACACGCTGTTGAGAAGGTCACTGTACCTGGAAAACTCTTTTCACCCTTTGGCACCCTATTAATTAAATAGTATAACCTTCTGCCGTGTTGATGAAGATGTCAGTTTTGTGGTATTAGTTCTCAAGCTCCACGTAAGCATATGGACAACACTAGGACCACATTAAAATGTCTCAGCTGAGCAAAGATGTTTCAGCACATCCATTTTGCACTGCCTCTCTCTATTGAGCTTGGGAGAATAATTAAATGTTTTGTTTGCTTGTTTTTTCTGTGCAAAGCAGAAATGATGGGTCTCTGCTCTCAGTTTCTGTATGATCTGCTGCTCTAGTCTGACCAGGCCTGTCACTCAACATTTCTCTCTTCTGACATCAAAACATTTGATAATAAAGCAGCTGGAGATGCCGAAGATGAGAAAATAGAGAAACAGCCTGGTATGTTGTGCCTACTAATTATGCTGCCTGAGATATCTCTTTGTCATCAGACTAAATTGTGTGACATTTCATTGCATTTTTTGCCCATTTACTTAACTGAATTTTCAAGAGAAACAATCCAAACCGTGAAGCCATGCAAATAATAGGAATATAAGAACAGTAACTAGTCTGAAGCATCTATGGCTTTGGCTGGAGAACATGGAGAAGAACATAAGCTAATGAAAATGGCTTTGATTCACTTTGAGTCACTTTATGTAGGTAGGTTTGTCTGAGAAACACATGTTCATTTCTCAAACCACTAAAGGTTTCGCCACCCTGTAGGTGGAATACAATATACAATACAATCAAACAAAACTCTGATATGGAAAGGCTCCTTGACCGGTCACAAGGCACTCGATTTACTAAAAAGCATGGAGGTACCCAGTTTCCCTCTGATGGTGCCAGGAAATAACAGACCTTGGCACAGACAGTATCATAAGCATTACAGTTGAATGGAGTTATTGTGAGCGCTCAACATTAACGAAATGAAGTAAAACTATTAAGGATAGAGTAAAGAAAGTGCAGTGTATACAGATGTAAATGACGTTTGGGTCTGGCTGCTACGAAGAATTTCAATAACCGTCGAGGCAGACTAAAATACCCTTGAAACTGGCTCTCAAATGAGACAGCATAATAACGTTCAGATGGTCTCCCTGCATGATGATGACACAGCATTGGCAAGCCCTTCCTCTACTGTGCTTTGCCCTTGAATGAAAGAGACTTTACTCTTTGCATTCACACGGTGGGTTTAACTTCGGTTACTGTTTTTTTTACTCAGTGTTTTCAGAATCCAGGAAAAAACATCACAGGGCTCAATCGTGTATCCATTATTGTCACACTGGGTACCTGAAACACCCAACTTCCTCTTAATGTGGGAGTTGAAAGGTAAGCAGACTTTGCATAACTTGAAGCCTTACATGGTTTATTGGAGGAGACAAGCATGACCGTGTGTGACGTTCTGCCAGGTGCAGTGGTCACTTGTCTGGTCAGGATGACCCAGTTTGAGCCAAACATCGAATAAGCTTTGTTTAATTTGAAATAGAGCATCTTAAGTCTCAGCCAGTCTGGATAAGCTGTTTATAACAATGGCAGTGCTCTTAGGATTAAAACCAAGCCCCAAAACGTTATTCCATGACAATCAGCCTTTGTTTAAGTGATACAATACTGTATCTTGTGAGTTAAGATAGCAGCCAGACTGGTTACTGGTGAACTATTTTATAGGTTCACAGAATATGAGCCAATCTAGAAAGTGGATCGATACTCTTTGAACTCTCCCTCCTCTTTGCTTTGATCAGGGCTTAATCCTCTATAACACAATCAAACTAAATGACAGCACTCAGACTCTGCACTCTGGATAATCATGCAATCAAATTGCATTATTTGGCTTCCACAGGTGCAGTGAATGTGGAGCTTTTTCCAATGATACTAATTTGACTCATATTTGGCCCATTCGCCTCTACGGATCTTTGTGGAAATCATTATTTCATGAAGAGAGGGTTTTCTTCATGCTTGAATACTGTGTAACGGAATGTTACAGACCGTTATTTGAGTGACAGAAATTAAATAAAGGAAAGCAAATGTTACATTATATTCTGCATTTATAAACATATGCTGCCCGCTACTCTGTGTTTTCTGTTTAATTTTGAAATAATCATCTGTCACATAATTTCAATTCCTGTTCTTGCGACATTACAGACATCTGCAACCTATGTGAATGGGTTGCTGTGGTAACAACATAAGCGTCAGTATCTACGTAGCTCCACTAGTGGCGTTGCCTATACAGACCTCCTCCCCCCAAAGTGCAACAGACTATTTATTTCGGTCTCTGTCCACAAACTGTTGTTTCCCATATTATTCTCAATTGTACTAGTGGCAGCATGCTGTGCTCATGCTACTGATATCACTCTGAATTTGTTATTATAGTTGTATGTCATGTTGTAAGTGACGTAAAACACAATTTGAAATCTGATTGGAGAGGCCAGAGTGCGTGGACTGAGATGCGTTTGGAGAAATCTCATCAGAATGTCATTTCAAACCACCTCTACAAGTGTTTTGGATCTCATCTTCTTTTGGGTTTTTTTGCTCTCCAGACATTCAAAAAGGAATATGGATACAATCTGGACATGCCAAAATGGATCTGTGCTTCCACTCTGACCGGGGACTTTGTTCATCGCTTTCCACCTTTAAGTGTCAGTCTTTTTGATATTTTGACCCGGTTTGGTTTTTGGTTTTTGGTTTTTGGATTTTCGCTTTCTCCCCGCCTGCTGTTGTTTGCCAGTGTTTCGGACTGATTACCTGTTTATGACCAACCAATCTTCCAGCAAAGATCTTGGACGCTATCTTGAGTCCTGTGTCTGTCTCTGCGTCTTAGTCTCTATTTTTACCAGATATATGTTACCAGAACCATTACATGTCCAGCACTAAGGCAATAACCATATTTGTTATTGGGCTACATGAACGAAATGTACTTGACTTAAACACAAAAAAAATCTAATATGAATATTTTAAACATATCATTTGGACAGCAAAAAGGGAGGGTTAAATACATACAAAAGAAGAAAGAATCTGTCAGTGTTTTATATATACAGTAAATTACCTTTATATTTTATATAATTGTCCCCCATCATCCATCTTTTTGCATCACATGCATGACATTAAGGCTTCAAGATGGTGGCTAATTAAGAATGCAATAATAATTATATTGCATTCTAATCTTGGCAGAAAAGGAGAACCTTTTCAATGTTAATGTGAAAATGGGCATTGTGGACTCACTGGACGCAGATGGCACATGAATAGCGAGTTGAAAAGGAAAAAAAGATCTCGCTGAGCAGGAGTCTTTTTGCCAAGACTGACTTTACCAGCCCTGTTTTAATGGTTGCTAGGTAACACTCATTAGTGTGCTTCACTGATAGAGAGGAGAGATGGGATGTATGAACCCAAAGTTAGACTTATGCTCAGAAGCGATTACATGTCTTTAGGGAGATTTTGGGAATCAATGGCAAAACCTGATATGCTGCTCAGGTAAGCACAAATGTGTGCAGCACTGCTAAATGTTCCTTCATTCAAGCTTTACTGCCTTAATGTGTAAATCCAAAACATGTAAATAAAATCATTTGGATAATCCTGCTGACAGACAAATAGAGAGACAGACGCGCACGAGTGATCACATAACCTCCTTGGTGGAGGTAATAAAATTGTGTTTTTGCATTTAGATAATGGCGGCTTGTGTTTCACTCAATCATAGCCATTTCAATACAGACACAAAACCCCATTTGCGTGTTATTGCTGGAGATGTGAAACTAGCTCAAAAACAGGAAAAATGTGAGGGATGAAAACACAAAGGAGAAAAGAGATTATTGTAGAAAATCCACAGCGTTTAGCGTTTAAAATGGGCAACTGTGACCTTATGATAAGCACAAATCATCCACAATCACCAGAAACACACACTAGACCTTGTTTAAATACACTCTCCTTACAATGATGCTGCTTTCAATTTTAGACTGGAGCAGAGAAAATAACCAATCATTGGTATGTTTGTCCTGTTATTATGAGTGCATACTGATATCTTTGATCTCAGATTATATGCAGAACCAGTTCATTAGTTTCAGAGTGAGTGCTGTGTATTTTGTGGCTAAGAGAGTAGAGAAAATCCAATTTTGCGCTCATCCTACTCGCCAATTCTTTCTGTAGAAATCTTTGAGGTGGCCCGTCTAATGAGCTCCCATGAAATCTTGTTTCCACACCAGACAGTATACTTCACTGTGTCTGGGTGAACATTTATTTCCCCTTTCACCACACCTTGGTGCATGCACATGCTTGCTCACACATGGCAAAAAAGAGAAATTTAAACTTGAGGGATTTTCCAAGTTCTGATATGATTCTAAAGTCAAATATTAACATCATTCAAGTAACAGAGAAGCCTTTTAGGTGATAAAACACCTACACAAGTACAATTCAGTTTGAAGGGACTTATTAAACGGAGCAGTTTGTAAGATTAAGATTCAACAATGAACTCCAACTATCAACAGAGGAGGGAAACATTTTACCAAAAAGTTGCCAAATCAACTTTACCATAGTAGAAGACCATGGTGGAAAGAAAACAGCCACAGCAAAACCATGTGTTAATGTCGTTTGGAATGTTTTTTCGGTACACTTTGAGTTGTCGTTAGCTGCACTAAACATCTGTCTAACTGGCCAGACAAGCTCATTACACCTGGTTTGTTTGCTACATAAAATTGCTTCAGTTTAGTAGATAACCGGTGTTAGCCACGTATCAACAAACTGCTAAATTAGCAAACATATTGTCAGTAACGTTATACGGTTAGCTACTTTTATAAGCTATCACTATGTAGTCATCTTAACCAGTCTAGACGAAACACTGCAAGTTCAGCATTAAACTTCATTAGTTTACTCGGCTAGAGTCATCTCCAGTAGTAGAAAGCCACGCCAACATCAACTCTCATTTTGCCTCTACTTCTTCTCTTCGACTCTGCATGCAGCTTCTTGCTGGGAGCAGGTGGTGGTGACAATGGAGCTTCAGCATTTAATCATTGCATTTACTTTTCTTCTCAAAGACTACCTGCCCTTCCACGTGGACAACAAGCGGTTCGAATATGCCCTTTTTGAATGTTTTAACCTCAAAATATTACAAATTGTACTTCAGAACTATATAGTAGCATGTTTTCCTGAGTCAAACAAGGGACTGTCATCAAGGTAGCCATCTGTGGGTCTGAGTGCCCTACATGCTTATTTGTGCCCCGCTGTCAGTATTTAAATGAATAAACGAAGATCCTCTTCTATGTCAGGGCAACAACACACACACAAACTGCTACATCTTGCAGCCACATATATTAGACTGTTTTAATCAAGTTTGTTTGATGAGAGCATGGTTCAACTGGGACATACAGCTGGCAGTAAAGGACAAAAGAATTAAATTATTCCTGCTGCAGACAACCTTTCTAGGTTTGTTCCTAAGACTGACCACTGGCCCTTCACTATTAAGGAAAAACAAGCCATACTATCGCAGATGGGTATTAAAAGACTTTTCATGGTCAGCACATGGCTGGGAGTAGTTTTCATTTTTCATCAAAAATAAAGTTTTTAAAAGAAGTAGATAAGCTTCTTCTGTGGTATTTTGCTACAAATAAGTTCTATTTAGAGAAGCAATGAAGAGAAGAATGGGAAGAAAACTCAAATGACCTGCTGATAATGCTGTGTCATATGTAAACAATAATTAAATAAATAAAACGTTTGCGTAGATGTAATGCAGATGGCATTAAAAAAAATAAAAAATAAATCACAATATTTGTATTTGCACTGCTTTTTAAAATCTGTTCTTGAATATTCAAAATAAATACTACTTAATTCCCTCTGTACATTTTGTGGCCAAGTGACCAGCAAAATGACGACTATAGTGATCATAATACATGTGAATGTAGAAAAGGATGACTATGTGCATTTCCACAGCAGGGAAACTGAAAAAAAAAAAACATAACATTCACTGTCCTTTATATTTCCTTCATTCTATAATCTTTACTGTAGCGGCGTTTGCACCTGACAAGCCTGTTTCTACTTCCATTTTGAGATGGCGATGAAAGCAGCGCGGTGCACACTGGATCTGCAGCCCTTCACAATGGCATATTCAGTATTCTGAGTCAAGCTATTTGAACTTTTCATGACCTTTTATGTTTCATTAAGAAGTCAGAGCAGAGTGTCCAACATGTCAAACTGTGCAAAATTACCCAGGTTCCTGACAGGTCTGACCATTATCTGCCAAAAATCAACTTCTTTTGAAACTTCTCTTTAAAGAGGAGAGAGGTTTAAAATAATGAAGCAGGGGATATCAGCAGTTATAGGTTAATTGGATACAATCAAAGTTAGTATAGTCTCAGTGAATATGCTCTGACGCATGAAAAGGCCAATTCTGTGAGAATGCAACCCACCGGCCCGACTCTGACTGATTGAAAAGGCATATTACCACTCAGTATATATAGGTTCAGAGGTGATATCTGATCTGCTGGAGTAATCACGTAAGACAAAAAGTGCAGTCAGCCTGATTGATGACCAAACCATCATTGTCTCTGTGTGACGCAGCTCAATCTGCCTAATCAGTTGTTTTTGTTCTGGCAGAAGGGGACTGTACCTCCCCAGCTCATGTCCATTATCCATAATTAACAGAGGGGAGGGCTGCAGATGAGGCAGAGAGGCTCGGTGTGGAGAGGCAAGCGTGGGCTGCATTAGCTGAGATCACTCATGATTTGGATTTTTTTTCAAAAAACAATCTTTCTTTAAACGAGCCACATTTACCATTAAGATTGTGAATAATGAGCCCCATGTTGCTTTTTGTAAATGCCATGTCAATGTGACATGAATTTATCATCACATTAGAGCACCTTTTTGAATAGAAGCTCTTCAGAACTTCTCAAAACTTCAATGACATTTAAGCTAATCAAACCTGATAAAGTAAGTAAATGAGTATCCAGCATGGTTACGCGCCTGTTGACATTCTAATCACCGTCCTATTCAATGGTGAAAAGTATTGTTAAACAGGTACTATTCACTATCAAGAGAGTGAAATCTGAAGATGGAGTTCAATCAGTGCATTCATCCTTTGTTAAAACTTAATTCACTAAAATCCACTCCCACAAATATAAAAGTAGTACAACACTACTTTAAAGGTATAATATATAACATTTGCACACACTCATTTGCTTACATGAACTTTGTGTTGGAGCCTGTGTTGTGCTGGGAGTCATTTGTTGACTTTAGCAAACTCCATGTCTGAGCTAACGGTGGCTAGTTTTGCCAATATAGAGAAGTACGGAAGCACTCGGGAGCAAGTTATAGATTTCCACAGAAAATCCTTCCTAAGACCTCTGCAATCCTTCAAGGACACGACATTTTGACAAGATGGAGAGTGTAAGGAAAAATGTGACTCTGCAATGCAACCTTGGCTAATCTTTACAGTGGTACATCACACAACTCATTTGCAATTATTTTCTACCTATTTGCCTGTACTTGTTTAGATTTATTATAAAGAGATGGTTATACTTTTTTTCTTTTTTCTTTTTCTCTTTCTCTCTTCAGTGTCTAGCTTTTTATGATAACATTAAATTAAAAAGTAAGTAAATGTGAAGAATAGTGGCAGGTTCGGTTTCTGCTTCAGATATTATTTAAATGCTGTTGTGGATTTATCATAGATAAACACTATGAAAACATATATATATATATATATATATATAT
>JAPQRN010021835.1:0-28224 GCA_037367275.1 Coranthus polyacanthus | reverse complement strand
ACAGTGCATTTTTAGCAGGTGGTCATTCTTAGCACTGGGGAGTGATGGAATGCATGTAACAGAGTTACATATGTAGATTGTATTTGTATTGTATTTGTGAGATTTTTTTATTTTTATTTTTTTGGCATCCATCAGTGAAGCTGCAGATTGCAACTAACTGAATAACCCTCTCCTCACCCACCCCTAGTAAGGCTGGAAAAAAACAACTGACTAATGCGAAAAATGTGTAAAACACAAAAAACACAAAAAGCTAGTGTTTGGTTTCTGGACATTTTGGCTCAAATGTAGTAGGTGGAGGTATTGTACCTTAGGGCTGGATGCCAAGCACCATGAAATGGAAAAAAGGACAAAAAGAGGAACTTGTTTGAGCTACTGTAGAAACATGGTTGTAGTATAAGAAAATTGGATTCTGGACCCCAAAATGGCACCTGTTCTTTTGACTGGAAAGCTGCTCATTTGACAGCTAAGCCAAAAACGTTTTTTCTTTTCTAAAAATAGTCATCAGTGTGGTCTCTGGGGGAAATGCTCCTTGGGCCATAGGGCATATTTTTGTTGCAGTTCTGCGAGTGTCCACTGGGGGAATAGGCTGAGTGACGGTCCTATATCCAGTTCTAATAATACATCCATAGATGGACTGTGAAAGGGGCCTGCTCCATCTGTAGATAGAAATGGCTCATTCTAAGGTAATGAAAACACAGTTCTTATTTTGAGGTAATATACAATATAACATATATATCAATACAATACACTAATGAAAACATCATTATGAAATATTCCATTTTAAGTAAAGTAAAGTTCACTTTTATCGTCCCCATAGCGAAATTCAACCTCTGCATTTAACCCATTTAAGTACACACAAAAAGCAGTAGGCTGTCACTGAAGGTGCCTAGTGACCAACTCTAGATCTAAAGCAGTACCTTGGTCAAGGGCACTGACAAGAGAATTAACCTAGCATACATATTTTTGATGGTGGGGGAAACAGGGGGACCTGGAGGAAGTCCAAACAGCATGGAGCATGCACTCCACACAGAAATGCCCTGGTCCAACCGGGGATTGAATTATACTATAATTGGCCATGCAAAGTGTAGCCTATGCTTGTTCTACCATGGAAATGTAAATTCACATAGTTTATGGCTTATTATGGTTTTCACTCTAACTTGTCCCATCTAACTGAGCCCGTTCTCACTTCCATGTTGTTACATACTGACAATTGGTTGAGCCCTTTGTATCTGTTTTCAAGCCTGGGGCTATAGCATCAATATTCAGTGGGTCAAGTGACATCATTAAGTAGCAAAAAACTTAGTAGGAGGTGGTTGTGGTGGTTCTGGTGGAACACCAGAGTTTATAGACTTTCACACAGGAGACCAAGGTTCATGTCCTATTTCCTGCTGGGTTTTTTGCGTTTTCTCTCTTTGTCTTTCATATTTTAGCTGTTCCCTGGACCCTTTTTCTAATCCTAACCAAGTTGTGTTTTATGCCTAAACCTAACAAAACCATAACTATGCCACTGACTAAACATCTGTTGGACTACCCCACACTGCGAAAAATATATAAATCGAAATGTGATGCGCTTGCTTCCACAATGCATATTAAACCATGTTCCCCCGACTGTTTTAAAAAAAGTGTATCCCCAGTGTCTGAAAACTGCGTTAGCATTTACATGTCAGTCTAGACAACCACTTGTGTGCCTTATTGACAACAACAGATTGTAAACCTGATAACAAATGTCTATAACGCTGTAGCAGTTTCACTTAATATCAATCAAATCTCCAAGGATTTAATAAAATATGAATAGTGTGGCCTTGCCCAAAACAACTGTAGTAAAACCATGGTAGCTACTGTAGCTTAGCTTAGTGTTGTTACCATGGTAGCAATGTGTCAAATGAGTGGTACTGGCAAAAAGGGGGGAAAATTGCTCATATTTTGCATCTGGTGGTTTAGTAATATTATTGGATGAGAGTCCAGAGTTTGAATGTATTATTGTTACTGATTTGAAGGAGGCTCCGCTATCACCGCTTCTAATTTTGCTCTAACTTGTCACTATTCTTAATGTAAGTTACTTCTCAACATGTTTTTTTGCTTCCTGATTTGATTACTACTACAGCAATATGCCGCACTCTCGGAGGGTTGAAGCTAACACCTCTCAACAGCAAACGAGTGCTAAAGCTAGTGCTAGTTGTAAAACCCCCCGGGCCTCCTCTATGGAGGCCTCGTTGGCTGAAGAATGTGAGGCCTCGACAGACCTGGTGGTGCCAAGCCCAGTGCTCCCCCAAGGCTCTTCATCATATGTTTCCTGAGATTTCAACAAAAGGAATAGGTGAGACAGCTCGCTAGGGAGATCGGCGAGATGTGCTGGCAGAACCACAAGAAAAGCTTCTAAAAGGACTTCTCCAAGGCCACACAGGTACGGCGACATTCTTTTTCGGAATGTAAACGGCTACGAATCCCATTTGGCATCGGATATCCTGCTGTGCTTTCTTTCACATTGCCAGAGGGGGAAAAGCACCATTTTAATGACCCAAAAAAAGTGCTGGAATGCTTTAAAAAAATCTCCAGTCTCTCTTGACTGTACGCACTGTGTGACAATACATCCCCTCACCTCCAGGACTGTGCAGCTTGCTTTGTTATCTGCCACTTGCAGATTGTATTTACATCTTATGCTTATATATATGTTCATGCTTTTGACTGTTTATTCCTGGGTTTTTTTTTTTAGGGGGGGTCTTCACAGCCTTTTGCACTTAAAGTGTAAGCAATATGTGATTTTTAAAATGTATTTATTTATTTTTGGTTGTTGTTGTTGAGATGCGATTGTTCTGCTCCAACTATGATGTTGACATTTATGCTATTAATATTTATATAATTAGTGGTGGTGGTCTGAACTCTGCCGAGCGGCTTGAAAGCCCCTAGTATTGGATTCTCCAGGGTTGATGGAGAGTATTCTTTCTCTCCACATCTCTGTGTCTTGGTTAATTTTTTTTTGTTGATGTGGTTTTGTTATTTTTTGGGGGGGGGATTATTTCAGTGACCCAGACCCACTCCATTTGTTATTCGAGGCAATTTTTTTTTTTTGCTATTTCATCAAACTTTTTATGACAGGCCTCAAATTCATGTCCATCAATGCCAGGGGTCTGAATATTCCACATAAGAGAACTACTATCTTATTTTTTTTTATGTAAAACAATGTGGACTTTGCTATGATCCAGGAGTCACATTTACTACACACGGATGTTGGTCGCTTTGCTAACAGGTTTTACCATTCCATTGCAAGTTCCTTTGCTAAAAAGTCCAAGGGAGTGATGGTGATTTGTAAACGCAACCTTAAATTTGATCAGATAAGCTCTTGGGCAGATAAGGAGGGTCGGGTGGCCATTGCAAAAATTTGTTTGAATGGGATAACCATTGCTCCTCTTTCTGTCTATGCCCCAAACACATTTGATGTTACGTTTTATAATTTGCTAACTAGAGTTATGCTTGATCTCAGGTTTTCACTTAATCTTAGATGCTGATTTCAATCTGGCACAGTAACATGGACCGATCTGAAACCAGGGACCAATGCCTTGCTACTCAGCTTTGCATTAATGGGCTAACGATACCAGTATGGTTGATGCTTGGCGTATGATAAACCCCTCCTTGAAGGACTATTCCTTTTTTTCTGGTAGACATAAATCATTTTTGAGCTTAGATTTTGTTTTCAGCTCAAATAATGTCCATGACTCATTTTATATACCAGGTACATGGTCTGACCATAAGACTATTTGCTGTTCAATTCCATCTACATTACTGCTGCTAAAGCCCCCAGGTGGGGCTTTAATTTATCTCTGTTGTGTGATGAAGCTTTTAAATCCTAATTTGAATCAAACCTACGTACATTTTGGGGGTTTAATAGAGGCTCTGTCTCCGTCCCACGTATACTATGGGAAGCAGTGAAGGGCTTTATAAGAAGTAATACTACTCTTTACGTGTCCTCTCGAAACAAAGAACATGCAACAAAGCTGTCTGCACTAGAACTACAATATGCTTCTCTTGATGCTACATAATTTCAGTGATACTGTTTTCATTCGGAAGGAGCTGGTCAAAAAAGAGATTAACTCCATTCTGAGATGTTGTTCTGAATTTCTTATGCACAAAACCAGACAATAGTATTATTTCCATTCTTCCAGCCATCCAGCCATCTTTTGGCCTTGCGACTTAAAACTAATGAATACTTTTCAGATATTTTTTGTATTAGAACAGATGATGGCAGCATCCAATCTGACTCTAAAGTTGTAAACACTACTTTTGCCTCTTTTTATCATTGTCATAATACCTAATATGTCATATCTTTGTCATTATACACCTCTGAGGTAACTTTTGATAAGTCAGCTTGTGGTAGCTTTTTTAATTCTATTCAGCTGCCATGTCTTTCCAGCAGTGTCTCTGCAGAGATGGAAGTTACTGTCACAATGCAAGAGTGTGAAACAGCAGTGAAAGATATGTGCAGAGGTAAATCACCAGGCCCAGACGGCATTCCTCCCGACTTTTATATTACCTTCTAGCTGTTGATAGGCCCCTTACTAATGGATATGATTCAGTTCTCAGTTAAGGTGGGGTCTTTTCTTAGGAAGGCAAAGATCCATTGGAATGCTCTAGCTACAGACCTATTTCACTTTAAATGCGGACTTAAAAATCTATGCGAAGGTCTTGGCTGGACACCTGCAGGGTCATAAGAAAATGCTAGTACATTGTGACCAGACAGGGTTCATTAAATCCAGGGTAGACAATGTGAGGAGACTGCTGCATGTTATAGACAATGCCCAAGATTTTAGCTTCCCTGCTGCTGTGCTCTCTCTAGATGCTATGAAGGCATTTCATCGCCTCAAATGGTCCTTCTTGTGGTCGGTGCTTGAGTCTATGGGATTTGGTCCTTCTTTCATTGACATGATTAAGGTTTTATACAAAAATCCAACAGCAGTTGTGGTTACTGGCAAAAATACATCTCTCCCTTTTGCCATCTTGAGAGTGTCGAGGAAGGGTTGTCCCTAAGCCCTTTATTGTTTGCTTTGTCTCTGGAGCTGCTAGCGCAGGCTATCCGTTCCTCTCCGATGTTTTCTCCAATGTCAGCTAAAGACACACTTCACTACATTTCACTATATGCTGATGATGTGTTATTATATATAGATAATTCAATGCACAGTATCCCATACATTCTATCCATCTATGATAAATATGGTGAGCTATCTGGCATCAAAATAAATTGGCAGAAATCAGCTCTGTTACCACTGAACCAGGCGATGCGTGAGACCCCTATCCCTCCTCTCATCCCAACTGTTGAGAACTTTACCTACCTAGGGATAGAGGTCTTTATTTGTATTCAAGATATTATTAAACATAATTTTGACAACACACTTAATAAGATAATTTCAGATTTCAGTCCAACCTGAAGAACTCTTTTCGAAGCCGGGTTTCAATAATTAAAATTAATATTCTGCCTGGGGTAAATTTCGTTAGCTCTATGTTACCATTTCCGCCACCTCCTCAATATTGGAGTAAATTACAGTCTGCAGTATCTAAATTAATTTGGCAAGAAAAACAACCATGCATTAAACTTCACACAATGCATCCGGAGAGATGGTCTGGAGGTTTGTCCCTCCTGGATTTTAAGCTTTACAAATGGGCCTTTACACTCAGACCGCTAGTAATATGGTTTCAATACTCTCAAGTATCGTAGCGTGCCCTCGAAGAAAATTTGGTTAGTCCTCACTCCCTTGTTGATTTTCTGCACTTGCACTCCCCTACCTCTCATTGTGCCAAGCGTGGCACTATTGTTTCACATTTGATCTCAGTATGGAAGAAAGCAGAGAAATTGTGTGGCTGCTCCTTTCCATGGGACCCAGGAATCCCATTTTTTAATAACGATAGATTATTGACTGGTGGTCACCCTATATGTTTTCCCTCTTGGGAAAAGAAAGGAATTTCTGTTCTTGGTGACATATTTGGAGAGAGTGGTTTACTGTCCTTTGTAGATTTATGTTTAAAATGTGATTTACCACGCACGTCCTTCTTTTTCTACCTGCAATTAAGATCCTCCCTTAAAGCTAGTGGAATTTCATAGCAGAATTCTCTCATTTCACACCCTCTCAAGAAGCTGCTGTGCATTGGGAACAGCTCAAGTGGTCTGGTTTCTAGGCTCTGTCGGTTCTTACTATAGCATTCTTACAGACCCCTGACATTAGATGCTCTCTGGAGGGCAGACCTCCCAGATTTGTGTCCTGGCTTTGACTGGGATAAAGTATGAGTTAATATTAATCTAGCCTCCAGAAACCCAGATCACCAGCAAATTCATTACAACTTTGTACAAAGAGTGTATTTAACACCTAAGAAACTTTATGCAATGACAATGATTGCAGATCCCAGTTGTACCCTTTGTTCTCTGAAAGCAGTTGGTACATATACACGTGTTTTGGGAGTGCCCCCCTGTGATTTCATCCCATTCCTGTCTTCGAATGATTGCATTCCTGTAGAAAACTGGTTTTCCTTCTAATTCAATCAACAAGACTGTATAAGTGTGGCCATCTGTTTGATCATAAACAATGGTCACACCTTTAACATAATAACTAATCTCACCTCATGATCCCTGCCATTTCCTATTTACATGTGTTAAGCTCTGTTTTTCCACTGTATGACTATAAAAGTCTCACCGCACAACACTCAGGCAGACAGAATACTGCTGCCTTGCTGCGCTATTCCTTGTCTCCACTGCAGTGAATAAAGCTCAACTGAACCAGCCACAATTTCAGACCTGATTATTTTTTCCTCTACAGTCGTGTACATGGGGCTGATGAATCAGTGATCGAGGCTTGGCTCTTACTCGCAGCAAACCTCCAAACTCTCTGTACTGACCCTAGGCAATCTTAGGGGTCTGGGTCTGTGGGTGGGTGGGTTTATTTATTTATTTATTTATTTATTTTTTATTTTAATTATTATTTCTTTATCATGTTATTTCTTTTGACTATTTTTTTACTACTACTACTACTATTACTAGTACTTTTATAAGTGCCTTTTTATGTACTGTCTGAGGTTCTTGTGTTTATTTTTATGTTCTAAAAATGCAAAATAAAATAAAAACATTTGGTCACAAAAAAAAAGCGTCATACATAGCCTTCATGCAATTGTTCCTGTCTGGCTACTGTTCAAACTCAAGTCACGTTTAGCTGCCAAACCCTATGAGTGCTAGAATCAAAAGTGCAGAAAATTGGTTCCTTTGTAATAAGCCAGATCTGCACAGATTCCGGTGATGGTGATTGGTCTCTAACCAGAAAAAAGGGGCGAATCCTGGAGGTTTTTTCACTTTTTCATTGCACATACCTTATGTATGTAATGAGTGCTGTACTGTAATGAGTGGCCCTCTAGTTTTTTGTGTTATTCTTTCTTTTGTAAGCACAGATAGAAAATATGCAGATGATCTTCACCTAACCTTAATCGTCCTTAGACTTCCTGTCATAAGAAGTGATGTGTAACCTACTTCACCTCAGTGGAACCATGTCAAAACAGAAGAGAGTAACAATAAAAAAAGATGTTGCTAAAATTGCCTATCCCTCAGTTATTTCTGCTCAGTGCTTTTAAAAAAATACATTTCCACTTTATGTAGTATGGACTTCTTTCCTGCATTGTCCCACACCTTGGACAACAGGTGACTGTGCTCTAAATATGGTAGCTGGTATTTAGCTGTCGTTTGAGTATGTTTATGGATTGCATTGTTTTATTCAAACCATGGAATATTTACTTCACTTTGACTTGTTTGAGCTGGTGGTAGAGCTGTCATTCAGGTGGCACAAATAAAACTATACACCTAAACAACCCTATGACCCAGTTCCCCACCATTGCAGATTCATGAATAGCTGCTCATCATTTCATTGTGTGATGTTCAGGTTGGGGAAGGGGTTGAATCATTAAAATCAACAAGCAGCAGAGCATCATATGTTCCCACTGGAACATAACAGTCACTAAAGTCAGTCATCTCTGAAGACTGGAAGAGAAATCAAAGCAGATTTGATGACAAAATCATGTCCCTCATGTTGTATATTATCAGTGAATGATGCCTAAGGGGCACTGATTGAGGCAGACAACCCTCAGATCCAAAGTGCACTCTGCTGCTTCAGGGGTGCAGTGGCCAGCAGCTGGTTGCACTGGGTACAGCAACTAAGGATAAATATAAAACAGCCCACACCAAAAAGAGAGGTCGAATTGATACCAGAAATCTAATATTTTAATGGTTCATGCCTTAAATGACAGGGACATTAATGAAATAGCTTGTACTAGGATTGTGCACTGATTTGAAGCTCTTCTTTTCAACATTCAGAGCAGCAGAAAGCAGAGGTGTTTATGTCAGGTACTAGATTAATAATGAAAAGCTGCTGACATTTTACAACCCATTTCTCAGGTTTAACTGATGAACATAAATGAAATCAAATAAATCTATGGTTGACATTATTGATAAGCCTAAGACTAAGAAATCTACACCTATATAAATTTAAATCTACAGTTTAAATCAACAAGGCATTGATTTAATTAATGAACGTTAATTGTATTAATATTAATTATTATTCAGTTCGATTTTCTACTGGAAAATGATTTTGTTACCTGCCATGTGAATGTATACTTATCATTTTGTGTAGGGCAGATGATGAGAGTGAATAATGTATTAGTGCATGAGTATCTCATGTCATTTACTGTTTATCATGAATTAATCTTTGCTCAGCGGATGTTAACATAAACTTGACAAGATTACTGCATGAATGTTTATCCTGACCGTGAACATTAACACCACAACCATGCTACATTTTATTTATTTGTTTGTTTTTTTTATAAAGTGTTTGTTACACTTTATAAATGGTAAAATAAAATTAAAGGAAAAGTATATCACTTTTCTTGTTCTATGTTCTAGAGGCAATATACAGCTGAAGCACAAGCTTCCTGATTGCTGTTGTGTGTCGCCAAAAGGTCTGTTAGAGGGCGATAGGTCTGTGTGTATGTATGTGCTTTGGCCGGAGTTTTGTCTCTGTTGTTGTTAGTGGCTGAAGGTACAAACTCACTGCCTAAAGGTCAACACCCAGAAACATCTCGAACACAGCAAAACAAGAGGGAAATAGAAAATACAGGCAGAGGGGCAGGTAAATATACCACCACACACTAACTGAGGTCGGAAGTGATCATTGAGGAGGATTATTATTGTAAGAATCTACATAGTGTCATCTTTTACCATCATTCATCAGTGAAGTGATTTATCAAGTTGAGTCGGGACGTTTTAAGATATTTGTGAGCACCAGGAGATTGGACTCGCTATATCCAAAAGGTTAGCTCCACTATGACTGTCAGAGAGCTGTCAAATTAGATCTAAACACTACTGAATATATTCTAAGCCATACTTTAAAGTAGAAAAGTAACCTACAAAATGTCGGAAAACACAGGCCTACTTGTCATGTGATTATTTTCATTTCAGTTTGGTTTTTGATTTAGGTTTAGTTTGATTTTTCAGTTTTTTGATTTTTTTTATTTCAAGGAATTGACTAGTTTTAGTTGAGCTTTTATTTAGTTTTACCAACAAAGGTGTGGGGAAAGAAGTGATGAAGTAGTCCTCATTGTGGGTCCACCTTTATTTAGTTTAATAGTCAGACACAGACTTATGATTCATATGAAGACAGATAACCATAGAATAAATTGCCATAAGCAATAGTTAATTTAAATCCATTTATTGGTCCTTTACAGTTACCAAAATGTTTGCCTGAACCACACCTTCCACCACACAGTGGTGTGTGCCTGGGCCAATGTCTTTGTCTGTGCTGCCCAGAAAGGCCACCCTGAAGTGGAGTGTGCCCAGGTCAAAGTCTTTGTCTGTCCTGCCCAGGGAGCCCATCCTGTAGAGGTGTGTGCCCAGGCCAAAGGCTTGAGCTGTTGTGGAAAAATCTTAATGCTGATATGGATATGAAATAAATATCGATCTCAAAGTGTCAAAGTCTACAAAGTTTTATTTGAAGCTTCAAAGGCACAGGTCATACAGAGTACAAAGTAGTCTGCAAGAGTGAGCAAAGCAGAAGATATGTGAATGTGTCGTATTTGGGGAGTGGGTGTGTAAAAGTTTGTGTACTGTTGCTGTGCAGGTTAAAATGTGGGCAGCAGTTGGTATCTGTTTATACCAGGAGGTGAATGTTTTGAGACTGTGTAGTGTCTGTGATGCCTTTAGGCTACATATATGTCTTAAATAAGCTGAAAGTTGCATTATAATATCACCATTATGAACTGTATTGTGTGCTATATGTACTGTGCTATTTGAACTTTCACCTGCTATATGACTTCCTGGGTTTGACATGTGTGGCCATAGGTCATCTCTGTTTGCTAAGTGACTTCATGTATGGCTATAGGTCTCATTTGTCTGCTAATTGACTGCAGTTAGAGGCCTCTAATTATAGGAAATTTGGATATTGATTAGATAAGGGGCTCCTAAGACAAAGACCAGATGTCTTGACTCATTTTGACAAAGAACAACCAGTAGATATAAATATGTGGACAGTGACATTGATATTCAGAGGATTGATTGTGATTTCATATTGGCCTCGAGTTCTCTCCAGGCTGTCCATGAAGCCTGATTGATGCTGTGCTTATTTGTAATAAATCTCTTATGCAAGCAAGACGGTGTCGGCAGAGGTTCCTTCTTCATCTTCACATCATTGCTGCACAGTTAACAACTGAGTTATCAGTATGTGATACGGACCAGAGAAATACAGGGCATGCTGACCTGAAGACACATTATAACATGAGGTGCAAACTTTATGTGAACAAAGTACAAACTTTATGTGCTTTATGTGAGTTATATCCATAAATTGCCATAACCCCCTTTTGGTCATTATTTGACCAATAAATACATGTGACAGAAGAGACCAATGTGTCATGATCTGCAGTCCCTCACTCCTTCTGTAATTAGGATAACCTGTTTCACCTGTCTCCTGAACCACGTCTCCAGCCTAGTCCCTGAAGACCCATTCTGCCATGGGTCTCGGACTTCCGCACTCTCCAGCTTCTCCGATCCAGCCCGTCTGTGCCGACTCCGGACCCCGCTCTGAGCTCTTTGTCTCGCTGACTCTTGTTGACGGGAACGCAACACCGACGGGATTCCCCAGCTCCAGTACGTGAGTGCTACCCACCTGGCGTCAGCCTCAAGCTCCGCCAGGCCTCCCATCGCTGTCAATCGGCCGCCTCAGCACAGCTCGTTCTCCACCACACAAGGAGCTGCGGGTCTCAAGATTATCCTGCCTCTATTTAACAGTGTGTTAAATAAAATCCCTGTCAGTTAATTTCTGGTCTTTCGAGTGTTGCTTTTGGGTCCACACCTAGTGTTCGTGTCACAATGTCATACATCCATAACTACACACCATCGCTGATTTAAGTAGATACTTCATAAACTTCCTTTTAGAAGAGTAGCTTTTTATGTGGAGGACAGACTGTAAGCAAAGAGGGAAGAGGGAACATATTCACATATACACAGTTACCACTCGTGGTATAGGGGTTCACTGGAGAACAGAACAAGGTCAGAGAGAGAGAGTAAACCAGAAAGAGTGACCTAGTTGAACTGATTTGCATGGAGAGGGGGCACGAAAAATAATAAAGGAATAGGGTGAATGGGCCCAAAGGCATGTAGCATCGTTGTCTGTGGAGGAGGGATAGTGTGATGGGCGGGTGAAGGTAGAAAGGGAAACCGGGGATTCTGTCCCAGAATGCGAACGGTAAACTGTGATGTGGAGGTTCCATGACTACATCTAGGCTATAGGTGACACATCCATCAGACGCAAGTCTACCGCGAACATCAAGTATGAGCTGTGAGTATTCGTCCACAGTTATGTTGTCCAGATCGGTGTGTGTAAGTCTGCGAAGTCTCATAGTAGCATTTAAACGTCTGTGTCCTTTACTGGGTCGTCAGAATCAGAGTCAGTGTCAGAATTGGAAGTAGAGTTAGGAAATGAAGGAGCTGAGAGAGGAGGGTATGTGTCGTCAGAACCGGGTTCAGTTGTGGAAACGGCCACGTACTGACCAACAGTTTTGTTAACATATCTATGAATGAGCAGACCATTAATGCCATGACTGCAAAAATCAGAAGAAGAATTTGTAAGATAAGTGTGCCTCATGGACAAAAATGCTCATGTAACCATGCCGTCATGGAGAAACCTGCACCTGCTGATGGTTTGAAATGATCTGTGATGGTTTTCAAAATGTCAATCTGGGCAGTTATATTATTATGGGGGTCGGGTGCAAGGACACAACATTTTTCTTTAGTCAAATTGAGTGGTGCACACATTCCTCCTTCAGTAGCAAAGAGATAGTCGAGGACCATCTCATGTTTAACGATCATTTCACGGTGATTTCTGATAGTATTATTCATATGGGTAAGTGCTTCAGTGTTGGCTTTCATATATAAATAAAGGTCAGCTGTGATACTGTCAATATGTTCTGTGAGGAAAACTATGCCGTAGAAAGGAAAAAATGCCAATACCCCATTTTTCTCTGAGACTGATGCAGTGGTGATAGAACTTTGAATAATTGAATTGGACCGCTTCTCCGAGCGGGTGATGAAGACGACAATGGAACTGTCTGATTGACAAAAACAGAGTGGGATTATCATCAATGGCGTGGTAATTTCCGCAAAATAACAGCAGCGAGCCCATTGAGGGGCTGCATGCATATCCATGCATCATTCCTAAATCAGAGGAGGACTTTACTACTGCCAATTTGGTCATGTTTGGTTTAGTCAAATTAACTGTTATGCAGTATGAGGGTGTAGAAGATGTGCCAGTTACCTAAGTATATGCCTTTGTGTGAAAAACCAGATGACAGAAAATTCTTGTTCCAGCAGGTTTGGTTTACCTCTCACCATAAGACAAAAGGAGGAGACATACTAAGAGAAGACACGCAATCCTTTTTGATCTCATACCTGAATCTGTGGAATTATCTGGGAGTACGAAGTGTTGGTGATATAAGGCCCTACATGTAGTGTTCCTTGATTCCGTATAGCATAGTGTCTTAATGATGGCATTTACTAAGCTGTGACAGGTTACGTTAAGGTCATTCCAATGAGATGGGAAATTGGTTTCTGTTAGATTATAGATCAACGTCAGAAAACACAGAGTTATGTCTTCTGACTGAACTGAACATTGAGTGAACTAGGTCTCGCTTACATTGACACCTTTAGGTTTCCGTGAGTCATAGGTTTATGTTATCATTGTAACTGTAGGGAGAAGGGTCTGCGACCACTCACCAGGGGTTAGGCAAAGGATTTTTGTGTGTGTATAGCTACAATGGGATCGTTATCATGTCAGGTATCAACCAGTGAGCTGTGAAAGTTATGAGGTGCGTGCAGACAGGAAGTAGATGAGAGCAATGACAAAGGAGACAACAATGGTATTCCAAAAAATGAAGAAGAAGCACAGTGTGGACTGGTCCATTGTTGTCCTCAGTGCCTACAACGTAGGGTGGTGACTTGGCATGTCACTCCCTTCAAGCCTAGTTGAGCGGGGTGGTGGAGATTCTTTTGCAGTGACTGGCATGGATCCACATGGCTCGTTCAGCAACCTTGATGGCAATTTGGGTTGTGAGGAGCACCTGGTATGGACCCAACCAACGCTTGGAGTTCCAGTTCTTTCTTTTGAAGTCTGTAGCATGAGCAGTTGGTGCAGTTCTGGAACATAGGCAAGAACTGCTTGCAGAAATCAAACAGGGTGGTGGCAAAAGTGTCACTATCGTTCTTGATGGGAGGCAAAGGTTTGAGGTTGTCTTTCATCTCTTGGTATGACCACGGGAGGTGGACGAGTCGTGGGTCTCCCTCTGGGCCCATGACTTGGACCATTGGCATTTGTGAAGTCGTGGCTGTGAAAACTCTGCTGTCCATCGGTCATTGTGGGATTGGGTGTGGCTGGACAATGGGTATCTAAGGGCTTCCCAGAAGCTCTGTTCAGCTCGAGTGATGGAGTCCAGGAGCGGTGATGACGAGGATGACAGGCCCGTAGATGACTACTGGTCCAGGCGTGATGTTGGTCCCTGACATGGCAGTGTATGGACGTGGTGGATGGAAGAGTCAGGTGACGATGGCTGCAGTGTGGGTTGATGGGCGATCACTGGCGGTACCTGTATGGGTGGAGGTGGATCTATGCCGTTGGCTGTCGGTCCTTGGCCTGAATATGGTGGCGGTTGTGACGGTGGTGGAGGGAAAGGAGGCGGGCAGTCGTAATGTCCGCCCGCAAGTAGTGTGTAATGTCTACTTGCGGGCGTCCCTCACCCCTGTCAGAGAAGGATACAGAGAATCAGAATGACATGTAAATGGATTGTGTGGATTTGATCTATTTTTCTCTTCTTTTGATGTTTCTAAGGTGTTTGTGGCTTTCTTTATTTGTCTTTCTCTCAATTTCCTCTAAGTCCTTTGTCTTTATTGGTTTTCCCTTCTTTATTTCTTTTTCTCGTTCCAACAATTTCCCCTTTAATTTTTCAATTTGGTTTAAACTCATTGACCCCCCCTGTTGGAAAACCCAGGTCCTCCCATTGTGGTAGACGTTTGACACATTCTTTACCATATTTTTTCATAATGTCTTCTGCCAAACCTCCCTCAGGAGCTCTATATTCCTTACTCTGTTTCTTGCCCATTTTCAACTTGTTATCGTTATACTTATGGGACGAAACCAGCAGTCATTCAAATGATTTTCTCTAAATGTCCAACTGTTTTATCGTTGGTCCTGCTCTTCTCTTAATCAGTTTCATTGCAGAGGTAGAAGGAGAATTTTGTTTGTGGATTCTGGAGGCCAACCACCGATGTCCTCAGTCCACTGATGGACTCTCAGTCATCCTTTTTGTGACGCCAAGTTGTTGTGGAAAAATCTTAATGCTCATCTGGATATGAAATAAATATCGATCTCAAAGTGTCAATGTCTACGAAGTTTTATTTGAAGCTTCAAAGGCACAGGTCATACAGAGTACAAAGTAGTCTGCAAGAGTGAGCAAAGCAGAAGATATGTGAGTGTGTCTTATATGGGGAGTGGGTGTGAAGTTTGTGTGCTGTTGCTGTGCAGGTTAAAATGTGGGCAGCAGTTGATATCTGTTTATACCAGGAGGTGAATGTTTTGAGACTGAGTTATCAGTATGTGATACGGACCAGAGAAATACTGGGCATGCTGACCTGAAGACACATTGTTCACATAAAGTAGTACAAGTACAAGTACAAACTGCCATAACAAAGCCCATCCTAAAGTAGTGTGTCCCTGGGCCAAAGTCTTTGTCTATGCTGCCTAGGGAGCCCACCCTGAAGTAGAGAACCTGCCCTGTGTATGCTTGAGCTAAAGTCTTTTAGTCTGGCATCTAGAGGCACCACAAATTAGTTGCTGTTTAAATTTCGTCAGACATGACTGTACTGTTCCACTCCATGACTTGAAACTGAAGCTTGGAAAAGTGGTTTCACTTTTCCACGGTTGTATGAAGCGTTTTTTCTCTTGCTTTTGGCTCCTGCTGCTTTAATCTATTTTTTCATTGCTCAGGTGGACCACATGAAACCAATATTTTGCCTGAAAGAAAAATTTAGATTTGGGAAAGATGTTCAAAAGGCTGATTTAAAGGAAATACATCTCTCTTCTCTAGGTCTGATACTTTAATGGTCTATTTTTAAATTAGTCTTTATTAAAGCACATCACATTAAATTATTATAGTTTATAGATTCTCCCTCCATTAATTTATCTACAGGATTTTGAGAGCAGCCTTGTTGTTGTAAAGAAATAACGCATATTATAGTTATACAGTATTATAGTTTTACTCACACTTTTGTAGGAACATTACTGGGATATTCCATCCATCCATCCATCTTCTTCCACTAATCTGAGTCCAGATTGTGGATTGTAAGAAGAGAAGCCCAGACTTCCCTCTCCCCAGCCAGACTCCACACTTCTTCGGCCAGTCAAGATATATAATCCCTCCAGCTTGTCCTGGGTCTGCCCCGGGGTCTCCTCCCAGTTGGACATGCCTGAAACACCTCCCCAGGGAGGCGTCCAGGAGGCAACCGAACCAGTTTCCCGAGCCACCTCAACTTGCTCCTCTCAATGTGGAGGAGCAACAACTCTACTCTGAGCTCCCCCCGGATGGCTGAGCTCCTCACGCTATCTGTAATGGAGAGACCCGCCGCCTGACAGAGGAAACTCACTTCTGCTGCTTGTATCCGTCATCTTGTTCTTTCGGTCACTACCCAAAGCTTGTGACCATAGGTGAGTGTAGGAACATAGCCTGAGCTTCAGCTTTCAGCTCATCTCCCTTTTCACCACAACAGACTGGTACAGCGTCCGCATCACTGCCAAAGCTGCTCCGATCTGTCTGTCAATCTCCAACTCCAACTGCCATCATATCCAACTCACCACCAGGTGGTGATCAGTTGATGATCACCTGATCGGTTCGCAGGTCTGATGAAATGACTACAAAGTAAATCATCAATCTATGGTGATCAGTTCAGGTTCCTTTCCTGACAGAGAGGTGATGTTCCATGTCCCAAAAGCCAGTTTTGGCAACCGGGGATCAGACCACCAAGGCCACCGCCTTCGGCTGCTGCCCAATCCACACTCCACCGGACCCTTACAACTCCTCCTGGGATACTGGGATATTGCTAGCAAATATTATATAATATTCCAGGTCTGGAAATTGCTACATTAACCACAATGCACATAGGGGGCAATTCATTAAACATTTTTTTTTTTTTAAATACTCACTGACTGAGTAGGCAACATAGAAATTTGCACTTTATGGTGGTTGCTAATTTACACACAAACTATAATAAAAGAGCTCAAACATAAAAATTACTTAATTGCTGCAATCTATATTTAACCTTTAGTAACCGTATAGACAAAAGATGGACTTGGCTGGCTTCTTCTTTGACACTAATCTTTTAGACATGGCCTGGAGTATCTTCAGTGTCTTATTTGTCTACTGTTTGTATATGAGAACATTAAAGATTTTATATTACAGCACCAGCAGCTGCACTTTTGTCCTTTGATGTGTAGAGGTGCCTTAACAACACCACATTTTACTTCATATGGAAAACATATGTAAATTTGAGGTATCAGTAAAACCTCTGGAAATGAGCCACTACTGACATACAATTACATGTTTTTTGCTGACAGATGTGTATTGATAGGAAGCTCATCTCTAAACCACAAACAAGAAATGTCCATGAGCTCATAGCACAGCTGAGGATGTAGAGTCATCATCATCATTATGCCCTATTGCCCCCAGTGAGGCATTGAGGCCACAACAAGGTCCCTCTGCCACAGAGCCTTGTCCTTCGCTATCACCTACGCTTTCCCCCATGACAAGCCCAACTCTCTCAGTTCTGCTTCTGTGCTCTTCCTCCAGGTGATTTTGGGTCTTCCCGGTTTCCTTTTTCCAGTTAGGGTCCATCTAAGGGCAACCTTGTGTATCCGTTTTGGTGGTATTCATAGTACATGTACCAACCATCTAAGTCGACGTTTCTTGATTTCTTGGCAGACACTTATGCACCCAGGTTTCTGATACCAGTCACTGAGATTTTATTGGGCCAGCAGATATTGCAGATTTTTTTATGGACGGCTATTGTGGAAAGTATTAACATTGTTTATGTCCATTTTGACTATTCTCCAGCATTCCGAACCACATAGATTTAACACTTGTGTTGTAAATACGCAATTTTGTCTTGAGACTGTTGAGATGTTTCTGAGTCTACTAAATGTGCACCTTGCTTTGTTGAGGACGTAGAGTGGATGTCCACAAACTCAAAGGTTGGTAGTAATGGATTTACATTAATTATTAATCTCCACAGATGTTGTCCTGTTCTGTGTTGCCAAAACACAAATGTGTTCATGTATTAAATCAACATGGCAAATTTCAGTCCATACCAAACATCAACAGAGCACAGTCCTTCGTGGTCAGTTTTCTTGACTCTGGAAAGATATCAATATGCATTACTAAAACTGAACCGTCAACAGTGTCTGTTTCACAGCTGCCATGCCTGACATGTTGTTCATCAATTCATGAGGAGGGCAGAGAGTGGATATGACTGGACAAACTAAAGGCCATGCCATGAATTTAAATAGGATGAAACATGAAGGCTTCAGACACAATGTATTTTAATGTTGACATTTTCTGTTTTTCCCTGAGATGCCCTGTTTTGCACAAGGGAGGTTTTCATTTATACAATACAAAATCCTCCTTCTCACATACAAATCCCTCCATGGCCTCGCCCCTCAGTATCTCTTGACCTCCTCCACATCCCATCCAGGAACCTTCAGACCTCAGACACTGGTCTTCTGTCCATCCTCCACTCCAGGCACCGCACTTTTGGTGATTGAGCTTTCAGTGTTGCTGCCCTGACCCTGTCTGTTCCTGTTTTGTGTAATGTCTACTTGTCTGTCCCGATCTGCCCATCGATTATGTAAAGTGCTCTTGGGTTTCATGAAAGGTACTATATAAATTTAAACTATTATTATTTATTATTATTTAGGTTTTCCTTTCTATTAATGAACCATGTTTGGAAGCTTTATTAATTCAGCTTTTGGCCACTTGGGGGTGGACTAACTAGCTGTAAACACAAATCTGATGCAGTATACAGTAGTTAAAGGAAATGGCTAAATGTGCTAAATGCTAAATTCAGACAAAACTGAAATTACTATCAGGATGCCCAAATAGCTCCACAAAACGCCTCCAGATAATTCAAAATGCTGCAGCGCAAGGAGCTGTACATTCCTGATGTGGTTTTTGACTCCGTCCTGTCCAGTGTTTCCTCCAGTGTCTGTGTTGTTTGCTGTTCTTTCTCTATTGTCCTGTCTGTGTAAATGTTGTGTCATGTTGAGCATATTCACTGTTTACCATTGTCTGTACAAACAACACCTATTGCACGGTCTGTCCATCCTGGAAGAGGGATCCCTCCTCTGTGACTCTTCCTGAGCT
Source organism: Coranthus polyacanthus (assembly GCA_037367275.1). NCBI lineage: Eukaryota > Metazoa > Chordata > Actinopteri > Kurtiformes > Apogonidae > Coranthus > Coranthus polyacanthus. The sequence continues at coordinate 9,255 of JAPQRN010021835.1, read as the reverse complement.
TTCTACCATTTTTCCGGGATGGGTTTTTTGGGCAGTTTTTCCTCACTTGAACTGAGGGTCTAAGGAGAGAGAGTATTGTATTTTGTACAGACTAAAGCCCTTTGAGGCAAATCCTTGATTTGTGATATTGGGCTATATAAAATTGAAAGAAAATTGAACTGTGCTTTAGATTGACATAAAAAGTATGGAGCTAAATCAGAGCCAAAAGTTTTGTTAATTTGGAAAAAAAAAAACACAGACACTTCTAATTATGATGTTGAACTCTGACAAATATTATGTGGTATTCAAAATAAAATTAAATAAAATGCTTCAATTACATTTCAGTTTAAATATAATTTTGCCTCAATTCTGAAAATATTTTGAATATTCTTTTTATTTTCGGTTTTCATTTGTGGTGTTATTTTTTTAAATAGCAAATGTAATTTTCTTTCAGTTTCAGATCTGTATTTTGCAGACTTCAGACTTATGGCCCTGATCTGGGGCAGGGTTGCATGATGCATTCAAGGGAGGTGGGAATTGGTATCTTGTGTGTAACTCAGAATACTCATCAGAATGCGTCTATATCCCATATTTAGGTGATTAGTGTGGAAAGAATTGACAACAGGGAAAAACCAGCACTCATCAGGTCTTTTTCATTTCCCATAGGAAAACTGACAAAGCAGTAATATGTCATTGTGACATTTCCCACTCTCAGGCAGTACTGTGAATGCAACAAACTCTGGTCACTGTTGCTCTGTGTTCACTGTGATTATCTGGCCTCAGACCACAAAGTGTCTAACAATGCCTCTGTGTTTTTTTGTGGGTGATGTTACAGTTTTTTTTGTAGCTGCTGCAGTTGTATGACTTATGACACTTACATAGTGCCACCTGTTGGGTATAGTAAGTATTAGGCCATATACTTTTACTCACTGCTCCTTGTAGATTTACAAGATCCACCTGAAATTTTATCAGCAGAGTTGTAGTACCTGGATGAGGCTATATTTTGAGGATTTTAACCTTTTGTCAAACGTTGTTGTCATGGCTATGCACCAGTCACCATGAAACCCAAAACTATTTTTTGGGGGGCTTATGAAGATTTTAAACTCCCTAAACTTGGCACACATGTCAGGCGGAGTGTATTGTCCATCCATCCATCCATCATCTACCGCTTATCCGGTATCCATTCCATCCTCCTCCATAGACTGGCATCCATTGGCCTATCATCCACACCCCTGGACTGGTTTTCATCTTATCTCTCCGGAAAAGATTCCCATCCCAGCCATCTCCCCTCTCCTCAGGTGTTCTCCAAGGCTCTGTTCTCGGTCCCATCCTTTTCACCATCTATCTTCTCCCCCTTGGCCATATATTCCGAAAAAAATAATATTCAATTTCACTGCTATGCGGACGACACCCAGCTCTACCTTTCCACCACCCTCCTTACCTTCAAGGCCCTCCACCTCACCCCTCTGTATCTTACAGAACTCCTTCACATTAACACACCCAGCCAGACCCTCAGATCATCCCTCCCTCAGCCTCACCATCCCTCCTGCCAGAGCCTTCAACCTTTGGAACTTCTGTTTAAAAAAGCCTACTCTGACTCCATTCATCTCACTGCTAACTTCTTTTCCATCTTGATATTGTCAGTAAATTTCTGTCCTGTTGTTTTTAAAATAATCTGTTAATTTTCTCTTTCTAAGTTTTACTTCTAGGTTTTATGTGTTGTGCTTGACTTTGCTGTTTCTGTTTGTAAGGTGTCCTTGGGTTTTTTGAAAGATGCCTATAAATAAAATGAATAATCATTATTATTATTACTGTCAAAGATCTGTAATCTGTTACATATATTACATATATTGAGCGTTAAGCATCCGGACCCATTTCTCCTTCTAAATAGACCACACAGAAGAAATTAGATTTTTTTTTAAATACTGCCCCCTACTGTCAAAAATCTGTAATCTGTAATTTGACATATGCGTCACATTGTGTGTTAATGATAATTTTATTCCTCATTTAAATCAATGTGACAGTCTTTTTTTTTTTGTAATGAAGATTTGTCTTTATTTGCATTTCCACAAAATCGTAACTCTACTTCTTAGGTTTAACAACAAAATCCATTTCTCAGATTTGTTTTACAACTGACATAAAACTGTCTCATATTGGAGGGCTTCTCAACAAGTTACTGTAGCAGTAGAGAACTGAGCAACAGATTTATGTGTTAAACTGTAGTAAACAGAAGAGTGTAGGAACAAAACTTATATATGCTCAGCACCATATTTGAACCATTGTTATCACCATGTGTGGCAGTTTAACCTAGGCCAAATGGAATGGTTTGAAACAATTTCTTTCCTCAGTGAGGCAAAGGCACACATCACATATCTCACAGAGGGTGGTGGTTGCATTGATTTTGCAGAATTTGCAATGACCACGCTTGTAACATCTCACAGACCAGTGTGCAACCTGGTCTGCATGAACATCATCTGGAACTCCAACACAAACTCTCTTGGGAGGTGGGGGTGGAGTTAGGGTGTCAAGTGATGGGCGGCCCCTTTGTGAATGCAGGAGAATAAGGCTAGTTTCGACCTCTGCCTGGAAGCTCATTGGGTTCAGTGGCTTTTGGACACCAAGTAGTTTACAGTCATGGCGGTAGATCAGCTATGTGTTGACAAGGGCGAGCATTATGGTCTGCCAGAACAGGTAGAGGTACCACCTCCGTGACCTCATGTAGTACTTGTACCTTGCAATGCATGCATCTTGGAAGTGAATGTGTTGTACTCCTTCACAGTGTGTAGCCTGTTGATTTCCATAAATGCTTCGTCTCATTTGCTCCAGCGTCAAGCTTTGCCTTGAGGTTCAACTGCACAGTAGGATGAGATCAGGTTAACAGATCTGTTGTTGTACCACTTGACAATGGTCATGCGTTCCTCTTTCCCCAGCCTGGCATCAACAGATCCTCTGCCTCTCTTGGCAAGACTTTTCTCATCTTCAAGTTGACAACCAGCCAAGTGATTGCTGCAGAGTGTTCCTACAAAGTAGATCTGTCGCTGAGGAAGCTCAAGCACCAGTGGTGCTGAAGAAAAGAGGTTGTCTGCAAATACTTTGTAGTTTTGGTTTGATGGGAAAGTTTCACACAGCTTGACTGCAGTGTCACCTCTTGCCAAGCAAGGTTTTTTTCCCACTGCCACCTTCATAGACTGCAAAATCACAGAGGTTTCCAGAGGAAGTGCAGCAGACCCAAATTTTCAATCTCCAAGGATGGGGCTTGCCCTTGACATACTTGACAGTCATCAGGTATTGTTTATGAAACATTTCAGGACATGGATGGATCATCTAGCACTTATCCTCTGCTTGCCTGTTTGACAAATCAGTGTTATCAGTGAAGTGTTGTCTGCCACCATGGCACACCTCATGTCATTTTCCCAATAAGCACAATGTCCTGGTAGTTGGCAAAGACCCATACGCAAGTAGAGGCCAATTAATATTTCTAGCTCCTTAACAGTGGTGTTAACATTGCTGTGATGTGCAGATTTTTGTACACTGTACAAATTTGTTTACTCCTTTAGCAACTCAAGCATTTCTGCTGTGATGAACTTCCTGAAATACTCCAGAGGAGTATGAAGATTGTCTGGGGGTGTGACATTCGGCCCTTTGAATATGCACTCAGGGGCTTCAAAAGGTTTCTTTCTCCAAGAAAACTGTTTTTTTTTCTTGGGCAGTTGTATTTTGCTGCCCAAGATTCATCTTTGGTTGAGGGACTTCATCTAAATCACCTGTTTCACTACAGTCTGAATCACCAGACTCACTTGACTCATGCTGGGAGTGTAATCAGGGTCTTCAGGGTCTTTAACGTCTTCATCTGAGTTACCATCACATCCCTGAAACTCACTGTCGTTTCCCTGGATGACTGCCAGCGCATCCTGAACACTGTATCACTTCTTGTTATCCATACTACAGAAAATTATAAAATGACATTAAAAAATGACTCATATGGGATAGGGGATCTTGTTTGTCTGTTTATTTTATTTACTGATAGTTTTGACAGTAAAATATCTTTATTGTTAAAATTCCTCCAGAATATAAAAGCTGGAAGGAACAGAGTCAGGAGGTTTATCAGCCATGTTTTTTGTTTTAAAATAATGTGCCCAAAATTCAAAGCAAGTAGAGTAAAGTAAAGTACAAATACGAAAGAGGGGGATTTTAAAACCAACATGGCTCACACATTTCACCGTGTTTATACTGAGGTAGTCCTTATTTGAATATCTATAATATTTTTCCAATGTTTTCCCCAATTCTTTTCTGCTTTGTGTCCTGTTTAAAACAATCACTGGACTTTTCCATCCTGCATCACTTTTGCCCTTTATTCATCTTCCGTTCTTTTTCCAAAGCATTAATGTATGTGTCTATATCCCTATATCTCATGGTCATGAAAAAGTTGTGACTGTTTCAGAAGAGTCAAATTATTGGCCTGCATCGAGCAAAGAAAACAACTAAAGAGATGCTGCAACTACTGAAATTGGGTTAAGAACTGCCCAATGCATTATTAAAACCTGGAAGAATTGTGGTGAACCATTATCTTCGTGGACAAAAATTGGTTGGAAAACAAGAAATACAGAATGTTGAAAAAAAAAATCTAGAATGTTGATTTCAAACAATTTGGTGAAATCAAATGGTAAAAATTCACCAGTAGAACTCATGGCTATGTTTAATAGTGAAAATAAGAGCAACAGCAGCAGCTCAGGTAGTAGAGGTGTATGAGAAAAAATTAAAAAAAACAACTTCAAAGTCTGAATGAGTAACATTATATTGTCAAATTTAGGAACAAGCCTGACAGAAGGATGAAATGAAAAGATTTTAGTGGCTAAAGGTCAAAGGGGAACGTCACTGTGACCTCATTTGTCCATTCTTATAAAGTGATATCTCTGCAACAGTTTCACAAAATTTGACACAAACATTCACTTGGACACAAAAAGCCCAGGTGTTTGTAATACATTAATGATGGTGTGACTGCATGTACAGGACCAGAACAAAAGTGGCAACATGGATGTTAAGAATCATTCATTTAATTATTTACACCTGAGGTTTTCCTACTTTAGCATGAAAAATGTCTGATCTGACTCATTAGACCTGAACACTACAACATGAGAGAAACTCCAGAGTTGCTTGGGTTCATAACTGCTTCATAACTGCTTGCACTTACTAGTTATATCTTATATTTGGAATGGTAAACATCCTTGGTTATGGAAAGCATTTCTTCAAAGACCCAAGCTGGCAATACTATCACTGAGCAGCAAATATTAGGTGTATGATGTTTTGGATGCATTTCCACCTTGAACCCTCCCCCAACCTGGGTAACAATGGGGGCAGTTCTATTGGCTCAGTGTCTCTACCTGCCCTTTTAGGCATGGCACTCCCATTTGCTTCTGATATTCACAGTGATAACCCAGTTGTAAAACAGTCCCTAGAAATCTGGACCCAGTTCTGGAATGATTTTGGAATGCTGAATTTCTCTTGTCTTTAGTCCAATTGTAGCAAATAATCTCTTTGCTACCACAGTGACTGATGGTGCATTTCATATTTGGCACAAAAAAGGCTTGAAATGCTTTAAATGATGTGAGCTGATGTGTCTTCTACTCGTGACAAATGTAAAAATGCCCCTGCCTCCCTCCTTCCCATATGCTGGACATATCTCCTGTTAGTAAAGTTCTAGTCTCGCATAGCCAGACCACATTTCGTTAGCACTGTGGCAGTGCTGTAGATAAGTCTAGCACTCTTCACTATCATTCTGGAACAGGGGTAAAAGTTATCTGGGTTGCTACGTAGTTCTTGGGCAGTGCTGAGCACAGGATGCTGTGACAGTACATTTGCAAAATAGTGCCAGGAGAGAAGATGTTTTGGTGGAACATGTACACATGAGGAAGGTTTCATGGTGCTAAAGTGATTAAATCCTTACAAAACAAAATGGCACAAAAAACCATTCCATTTTCAGTGTGCAGTTGCAGCTTGGAGGTTGTTGTTCTTTCACATAGTGAGGGGGACACAAGAGTTTTTCTCAGTTGCTTTGGTGCATTTCTCAAATCATTTTGAGGTCTAAAATTGTCACCACATATGCCTTCTTAGATCCAGGGAGCACCGCAGTGTTTTGTACAGAGAGCCTGATGCACAAGCTTCACCACACAGGGAAGCAAGGACACATTCTCCTTAGAACCATGGGACAGGAGAAGGTTGTGACCAGCAACATGGTGTCAGGACTGGAGGTTGCAGCACTGGAGGGGGATGGATGAATTTCTGGAACTGCACAAAGCATACACAAAACAGTCCATGCCTGTGAACAAAGGAAATATTCCGACTGAAAGGGATATTAGGAAATGGCCTCATCTGAAACATCTACCTCAGATAGATGCAGGAATAGAACTCCTGATAGGAACCATTGGAAATGGTGTGTAGTGTGGAAGGCGGACCATATGCTGTCAGGACCAGGCTGTACTGTTAATGGACCACTCAAGGAGATAATGGAGAGACAGTCGGCTGGGGCCAGCCACAGATAACTGTCAGAGTTTCAGTCGTGAACTTGGATGAGCTTTGGCAGCGACAATACAGAAATGATTTCCCTGGAAGCAGCCTTGATGAGCAGCCTGGAATGTCCAAAGAAGATGAAAGGTTCTTAGAATTAGTCACCAACTTAGCAAAATAGGTGGATTGCATTACCATTAAGGAATGCTTATACCACCATGCCAAATAACAAGAAAATTGTCAGACATCGTCTGTGTCATCTGAAAAGAAGACTTCAGAATGATTCTTTATTGCATGGTGAATATAACATTTATAAACGAGCTAAACAGAGAAGGTGCCTGAAGAGGAGTTGGACTGTGGTGATGGCAGAGTGTGGTATATACCACACCATGGTGTGTACCATCCCACGAAGAGAAAGATTAGAGTCGTGTTTGACTGTGGAGCCAGCTATCGAGGAACATCTCTGAATGCTGAACTTCCACAGGGCACTGATCCAACCAGCTCTTTAATTGGAGTGGTGACCCGTTTTAGGAAGGAACCAGTGGTTAAGGTCAGAGGAAACTGTGCATAAACTATTGAACTGTTTTTATGTAGATGACTGCCTTGTACCAGTGGCCACAGAGGAGAAAGCAGTCACTTTACAATGAACTGGTCTCTGTATGCTCTAAAGGTGGGTTTCCTCTCACGAAGTGGATGAGCAACAGTCTTGGAGTTCTGGAGACCATCCCTGAAAGTCACATAGCAAAATGCATTGAAGGGTTAAACATGGAGCTGGATTCACTGACTGTGGAGAGAGTGCTGGGTGTGGAATGGTGTGTTAGATTAGACTCCTTTAAGTTCAGGATTGTACTTAAGGGCAGACCACTCACCAATAGAGGAATCCTCTAAACCGTCAGCTCCATCTACAATCCCCTAGGAATGCTTAGCCCTGTGGTTTTAACAGAAAATTCTGAGAGACTTGTACAGGATGGAAATTGGCTGGGACAACACTGCGCCTGAGCCAGTTTCTAAGAAGTGGCTCAAATGGCTGCAGCAGCTCCATCTACTGGAGAAATTTGAGTTCAGCATATGTCTGAAACCTCCAGAATTTAGAGAAGTCACTAAGGCTCAGCTACACCACTTCTGCGATGCCAGTGAGGACTGTTATGGGACTGTGACTTATCTGCTGTCATAAAATGGCCACTCAGAAGTACACAGCGCTTTTGTCATGGGAAAGGCTCAAGTGGCTCCATTGAAATCTGTCACCATCCCCAGACAGCGGGTTGGAGAAACCGGGAGGCAGATAGGACTCGGCGATCGGGGACAGAAGAGTAGGTCAGAGATCCGGGGCAGAAGACAGGCTCGAAGGTCGGGTGCAGGCAGGGTCGGGTACCAAAGGTCTGTCAGAGAATAAATGCTGGAGAGTCATGAGGATCAGAGGACAATCTGACAAGGAGTGAATCTGGGAGAAGAGCTTAAATAGTGGCTGGTGATTATGGACAGCTGGATAACGCAGGTGAGTGGAATTAAACTGATTACTGGGAGAGTGGAGAGTGGCCAGGTGAGTGGAATGAGGCTGATTAGGGAGGGAGCACTGGCAGAGCGTGACAAGAATAGAGCTCATTGCTGAAACCATGGCTAGCCGCATTGACATACTTTGGAGGAAGGAGCTGCAGATGAATCTTCTGGATTCTGTGTTCTGTACAGACAGTGCATCGGTAATTAAATACATCAGGAATGAGACTTCTAGGTTCAAAGTCTTTGTTGCAAATCATGTTTCACAGATCCTCAAGGTTTCTTGTTCTGCTCAGTGGAGGTACATGGACACTGCCTGCAATCCAGCAGATATACCTTCGAGAGGTGTGAAAGTGGATCAGTTCATGGAAGACACTTCTTGTGTGTTAGGGCCTCGCTTTCTTTTGCAACCTGAGAGTGAGTGGCTTGTCAATCCAGAACATGTCAACCACCTTTTACATGACGACCTTGAAGTTAAAATATCTGAAGTAAACACTGTGCAGGCCAGAGAAGAACCAGTAACTAACACCATTGTATTGGATGACAATGGTGTGAGTACAGCCGTAAGAAAAGTGCTGACCATATGTGCCATGTGTCACCATCTGAGCACTCTGCCAGTCAACCAGCAGATGGCAGACTTGCCACAGGAAAGACTTATCCCTGATGAACCTCAATTCACTTGTGTGGGAGTGGATTACTTCGGACCTTTCAAAGTTAGGAGCAGAAGGAGCATGGTGAAGAGGTACGGTGTCATATTTACCTGTCTTGCTATCAGAGCTATCCATATTGAAATTGCTCCTTCATTGGACACAGACTCCTTCATCAATGCACTTAGGCGTTTCATTGCCAGAAGAGAACAAGTTTGAGAGGTGTGTTCCAACAATGGGATGAACTTTGCAGGAGCAGAGTGGGAGCTAAGAACTGCTACTGAACAGTGGAATCAGGTGCAGATCAGTGATGTCATGCTGCAGAAGGGAATTAAATGGAGCTTTAATCCACCTGCTGGCTCACATGGAGGAGGAACGGCTGATAAGGTCTGTGCACAAAGTCCTCAACTCGTCTGTGAAGGTACAAAATCTGGATGAGGAGGGTCTTCACACAGTATTCTGTGAGATTGAAGCCATCATCAACAGCCAGCCAGTCACCAAAGCCTCCATGAATCCCAGCAACCTGGAAGTGCTGACAATGTCATCATTACCACCTAGAGCAGGGGTGGGCAATTAATTTTTATCAGGGGCCGCATGAGAAACCTGAATTGTGTCAGAGGGCCACCAACTT